>VZTM01004887.1:267419-311940 GCA_013400555.1 Jacana jacana | reverse complement strand
GTGTCTTGCAGTGATCAGGGTTGTTAGGAAACTGGTGGGTGTATCTAGGGTTTTAAGCTGGCTGAAGGGGAGGCTTTGGGAACCTAAGCAGGCTTAGGGTAAACGAAATCCCCAAACCTAAATCTGCTGATTTAGAGGGTCAAGGAAACCTTATGCAAGCCTATAGGCCCCGTGATGAAACTCACTGTCTTTGGTGAGAGTGGTTTGAAGCTTTTTTTTTTGTAGCTTTGTAAGGCTTTTGCAACTTAAGTCTTTAATGAGCGTTATTACTTTAATAAGATTTCTGTCTTTGACACACCTTCCATTTGCTCCCACTAATATCTGTCATCCTGGAAGGTGAATTTATTATTTTATTATTTATTCCCCCCCCCTTTACAGCTCTTCTTTGCAGGGTGCTGCTGGTGTAGCAGGATGCTCCACCTTGTTTTTGTGTCTTCATCATGGCCTTTTGCCTTCCCAGCTGAGACTCCATTCTGTAAGTCTTGCACGGGATTCCCGTCTCTTGGACAACGGGCATCTTTGGGAGGTTTTCCATAGGTTTGGTGGAAGGGTTGTGCCCTTTCCTAACCACAGCTTGATAAACAACCCAAAAGTGGCCAAACTTCAGTACAACCCTTTGGCCGTGCCCAGAGCAATTTCTCCAATTAGAAGCTGGTGTTTCAAATGGGGTTTTCAAGAGATGTATGTGCAATAATTAAACTAACTAGCAGGAGTTATAATTCGGAGGAGTCGGCGGGGCCAGGCTGGGCTGTTTATTGTTCTTGCCTGGCCAGGCGTAGGGGGGGGGGACGACGATGGCATTTTTTTGCTGCTCTGGGAGCTGGAGCCAAGTGCTCCCTTTCTTTTGTCTCCCTGCTGCGTTCCCCCTGGCCACCAAAAATTAAACTAACACCCCACCAGTTTGGGTTCAGTCATTTGCACGGCGAGTTTTCCAGTCATTAGTGGATGATTATGGTGCAGCGGAGAAGGTTGGACATTGAGTGTTATTCATCTAGTAGCCAGTCATAANCCCCCCCAATTATCTCCTTTATATCACAAAAATTTCTTTTGAGTGAGGGAGCATTGGGTTTCGTGGTAATAAAACCTGTGAGGAGGAGTTTACCACACACTCTTCTGCACCTTCTTTATGCCTGGTGGTATTGCCATGGGAACTTCAGGGGGTTTAAACTACAGTTTTGTTTCTCTCCTTCTCTCCCACCCCAACAGGCAGCCA
Source organism: Jacana jacana (assembly GCA_013400555.1). Lineage (NCBI taxonomy): Eukaryota > Metazoa > Chordata > Aves > Charadriiformes > Jacanidae > Jacana > Jacana jacana. Next base: position 310,727 of record VZTM01004887.1, on the reverse strand, counting down.
GTTAGAGATCCACTAACCGCTTCTGATATCTTTGAGGGTGGTTATTGCAGCCTAAAGCACACAAAAAAATACCCAACCAAGAAGGTAAATCTGGGTAAACCTAAGCTGATTGCCCGGCTGAGGTGCTTGTGAATTTACTTCCAGCTTTGAGCAAAGACCTTTGCTGCTCAGAAGTGTTGGGTTGGGTCTTTAATGTACTTTGTGAAAGCAGCTTTTAAGGACTGGAGAGAGATAGAGAGGCAAGAGCAAAATGAGTATGGCCTGTGTATCACGTGCCTGATTTCTCGGTATGTGGCTCGTGCTCCTCACGCTTGGGTAGTGAAATCCTGGGGTGGGAAATGCATTTTGCCCTTAAAAGAAAGCTGTGGGATGGTCTGCAAGACTAACATGGCTGATAGGAAACAGATTGTGAAAATGAAAAACACACAAGAGGGAAAGGTGTCACTAAACAACCCTCATCTCTTTTTCTTCTATTTTTCTTGGTTTTTTTTTTTTCATTCCACGCAGCTTCTTGTGAAGAAGCAAAGTCAAATACACTGAGGAATGGCATTCATTGTTCAACTCCAGTGAAGGATTTATAAGGTTAATGGCCAGCTAGTGGTGTCTCCCCACCTCCTCTCCCCAGCCCTCCTACAAAGAGCACCATTGTGTGGTGAAGTGTCCTTCCTGGTGGCAAATAACTCATCCAGCCTTGCAAGGGAAGCCTGCTCTCTGCATAAAGAAGTGGTGCTGTGAGGGAACCCGTGGTATTTGAAAAGGTGGAAGTGGATGGGGTGCCTGGGGACTGTGGCAAGGGATGGCCATGGGGCCACCGGCCACAGGCACCCCTGTCCCACCCGCTCCTCTTTGTGGTTTTGCAGCACAAAATCTCGAGTAACGTGTTCCCAGCTTTGTCCTGTCTTTGAAATTTGCTGGTTTGGAGGCATGTTGCTTAATATTTGTTAGTAATATCAAGGGCTTAATATCAATGCTTAATATTGGATTTATAATGACTGTTTCAGAGTAGATTGGATGTGGTGTTGAGGGATCTGGTGTAGGGGAGAACTTGTAGAGTAGGGCTGATGGTTGGACTCGATGATCCCAAGGGTCTCTTCCAACCTAAATAATTCTATGATTCTAAGATGTAAAGATGCTTTCTTCTGTCCAGTGTACTTGATCCCTCTGTTTACGACCTGGAAGTTCACCTGAGACCTGTGATGAGAAACATCCCTATGTTAAGAATGTACAGACATGGATATGTTGATGAAGCAAAGTGCTTTACTGTTGTCATTTGAGTGGGTCTACACAGTACACAGCCCTTTTCGAAACTGGGCTCCTGTTCTGTTCCACAATAGCAATAGAGCACACATTCAAAGATCTGTAACTGCCCAGGGAGTCTGAACAGTAGCTTTTCTAGTTGCCCTTTTTTTTTTCCTTTCTCTGTAGCAAAAAGCAATGATGTAATATTGCCATTGGCACTTATTAAGCCTATTTTTGGGTTTTTTGTTGTTTTTTTTTTTCCTTAATGGGAGAAAATTACTATCCTGTGCACTTAAATACACACAGTGTAATGACTTCTGTAGTGTGCTTTCTGGAGCTGGATGTACTTCTCTGAGTGCATATGAGCAATGCAATATGAGACTTTGTTGTTGTTCTTCCTCCACAGGGAGGACATGGGATGAGACACCAAAACAGCAGAAGTCCTATAGCAGAAGGCTATAAAATGAGTATTTATTTTTTTTAAAGGGAGGTTTTGTATCCTTTAAAAAAATCAACCCTATACCGAGTTTTGGGTTACTTGTAGCTTAAGAAGAAAGATAAATTAATATTCACTCTTTCAGACTGTAGCTGTGTTTTCCACTTTGGTAACAATATCTATGAGTATCTTTCTATGTGCAAAAACATGGAAGAAGTAGATAGGTGTCTGAATGCATCGGCCTTTCTCCAGGACATTGTGAGGAAGACTTAGTAGCCTATAACATCTACCTACCTTGTCTTACCTTGGATCCATGTGCTTATCATGGAATCACAGAATGGTTTGGGTTGGAAGAGACCTTCAAGATCACCCAGTTCCAACCCCCTGCTGTGGGCTGGGACACCTTCCACCAGACCAGTTGCTCAAAACCCCATCCAGCCTGGCCTTGGACACCTTCAGGGATGAGACATCCACAGTTTCTCTGGGCCAGGGTCTCACTGTCCCCATAGTGAAAAATGTCTTCCTTATAGAGCTCTGCAGCAGTGAATACAGTTCATTGTCGATGTCCCTTCACAAGGAGATCAATGAGATTTATCACTGCCTGTTAATTTATGGTGTTCATATTCTACAGAGAGGTAACCAAAGCCCTTTAAGCTCCATATGATGCTGCATGAACTTCTGAACACTGGAATTGGGTGTTTGGGGGGGGATTTTGTTTTATTATTTTTCCTTTTTTGCTTTTCTCTTAGGGGGGATGTTTTAGTAAAAAGATTCTCGATGTGTTATTTGGCTGCCAATAGTGCTGAGCCTGCCCTTGAGCCTTCCAACTCGTGTGGGAGTGGACTCTGCCCTTGCCTCCCGCTCCGGCAGACCGGCATGAAATGTTTGCTCTCCTGCTTGCACGCAGGGCAGGGTTAGTGCCCAGACAAGTTCCCTTTTCATTGACAGATGAAATAACAATAGCTGGCATTAAGAGCCAGCCAGAGTGTTTTCTTTGGGTTTCCCTGAAGGGCCTCCTTTGTCTCCACCGTCTCTCTGCTCAGGGAAACCCATACACCTTGCTTAATCCCAGGGTGCTGCCGAGATGCTTTGGCTTCTGAAGCTCCAAGTAGGTCAGCCTCCATGTGGGAATCTCTGGCAGGAGGTTTCCAGTTGGGCTTTGCGAGTGGCTCCTGTCAAGGCTGGTGTTGGCAATCCTGAGAGCCCAAAGAGGAGGGTGAAATGTCCACCTGGAAGGACAGCAGAAGAAGGAGGTCCTGGTGGACCATCACATGCTTGGTGCTTATATGACCATATAAGTCAGAGGAGGAGCAGATTGAGGGTGGTTGGACGAGCCTGGACTGAGGTTTTTAGGAGCCTGGTGTCACGTTGTGTGTGGCCCTGGTCTGGCTTTGAGAACTCAGCCTGGGCTGTAGGGATGTCCTAATTAGCTGCGTGTTCACAGGGCAGTTTAACCAGTTGAAAAACAGGATTTTAAGGTCTGTTTTGAAGCAAAGACAGTATCCAACATACAAGACACTGTTAGCAGGAGAGGTTATTAGAAAGTAAATAAGAGGGCGTGAATTTTCTCCCTAGTTCAATTTAAGAAAAGAGAATTTAAAGGGGCGCATTCACCCACTTTCTGAAGTGGGGCTGAGAAAAGCTTTGAGGACACTGTTGTCATTGATAAATTGTCACAATTTGGGTTAAAAAGACATACTTTCTTGGTGTTACTGACTAAAAAATCCTATGTAGTTACAGAGGAAAATGTTACTTTTGTGAGAAGCTGTGGAGAAGAAGAGCCGTGAAGGGGTAAAGAGTGGGTTAATAAGGATCAGGAAAATAGCAACTTCCAGTCTCTGCAATCTTAGGTGCTCTAGAAACAAGTATATTTTTCAAACAGGCACTTTCAGACCAGATTGTAGTAGAGAAGTCTCTTGTAGAAAAGTCTCCTTGTAGAGAAGTCTCCTTTACAAATATGAACACCTGGAAGGAGTGGGAGACCAAAAAAGAAAGGAGACTAGCCAGGTTTTTAGTGATATGAAGAGATAATCTTGGCTGTGGGGTTTCATATGGCAGGGGAGCAAGTCTGACAAGTGTCAGGTCTGCTCTGTTTTTTATCAAAAGTGGAGATTTTAATAGTAGTTAATGCGTTTTCTTAGGAGGTCTAGCTGTGTGATATCATCTCCATCTTTCACATGACTGGGAGATGCCTCCCATGTGGGTGCGAAAGAGTGTAGGACTTGTAGGGCTGCAAAGCTTTGCAGCATTTATTGACACAATTTTGAGTTCCTTCATATAGGTATGTCTGTGAAGGTGTATAAGAAGGTGTATATAATGTTTTAAGTGCTGCACAAACAGAGGTTTGCCATTACCTTGAGTGGTCTCGATTCAACAAGGTGTGGATGCCCACACCGTAAATCAAGTCTGACTTTGGTGGGAGGGCTTGCATTTTTAAATATAGGCATGTTGTATGTTCTGCTGTTTGCCTGAGTGTTCAGAGATTCACCTGGGGAGTTACTCTATGTGGTTAATCCCAGAGTGGGTTACCTGTATCTAAGCCAGGACACTTTTGACCATTGAGCTTGCAAAGCCAGGACTTGCATTCTTCATGCTTTTATTTTTGACGTGTACGATACTCTGAAAATTAAACACCAGAAGGGTTCATCCAGGGCCTGCAGGTGCCTTCAGGAAAAGCCATGATTAATACTTCTTCTGTAAAAGTAGGAAGAGGAAATCTTAATTCATACTTTGTCAATAAAGGTGAAGTCACAAGTAGGTAATTAGACCTGCTGTCATGCTGGTTCCTTTCCTCAGGTGGGAATTAGCTGCTATCATCTTGTCATTTTTCATTTACGGCAGTGGCTTCTAGCCTTCAGTTTGTAGATTTCCTATTGATTCAAGTCCTTTTGCTTTTGTTTCCAAGGTATTTCCTGCTCCTTAGTTTGTCTTTGTTAGAGGTGTACAGCTAGAGCTCCTCGGTGAAGCCAGTGCCAAGTTGGGCCTGCAGGGACTTGCTTCTTGGCTACCTTTCAAGCGTGGCGTGGCTGTGAGATGTTTTAGTGTCAGAATCACTGCATCTATCAGTGCTCTGCTTTTCCCTGTCAGTAGCCCGTCTCATTCAGTGACAGTCTCGATCTTAAGGAGGGAAAGCAGATTTATCTGTGTGCCAGCATGTGAGTCTTTTCAATTTTCCTGCTCAGGTAACTGGGTTTTGGGGGTTACCTAAATTAATCCTGGTGCTGTCTTTCCGGTCTCCTCAGTGTTTGTGTTGTTGAGACAGAGGACAAAATACATCCTGCCTGTTGGGAGCCACTAGACACCAGTCATCTTGTGAGATGGCAGGAAAGTGAGCTGCAAGCTTCAGAGTTGATTTTTTTGTGTGTGACGAGTGATGGAGGCAGAAGGGAAATAATTTCGACTGAACTTTTTTCCCCCACTAGCAAGGGAAAATGTTGAACAACTGGGACCTGTTATTTCAATATTTATTTTCCTCATTTCCATGCTGGTGAACACTTTTGCTCAATGGCTTGGGCACCCATTGCCAATTCTTGAGGATTTTCCACTGCTGTGGATCATTTACATTGCCTCCTGTCCCCACGAGTAACAGCCCCCCAGTGTAATGGTTCCTCAGCGTCCTTTGGTTTGTGGATTGCTGACCTTCCAGGGGAAACACAGCCAACAGAAGTGTCACTTTCACCTCTACCTTTCTGTAGACCTTTTGGAAAGGAGTTCATTTGGGGTTCTGCACACAGAATCACAGAATGATATGGGGTTGGAAGGGACCTCTGGAGATCATCTAGTCCAACCCCCCTGCCAAAGTAGGTCCACCCAGAGCAGGTTGCACAGGTTTCAACCCCAAGTTGAAAACCACTGACCCTGCTAATCCCAGTGTGCAGGGACCTGAACCTCAGTGCTCACTCTGTGCCTTCTCCCCTTCTTCCCCCTGCTTGGAGGACACCTGCAGTGGTGTCTTCTGGAGCAGAACCCCAAGCTTTGTACAGCAATGGCTGGAAAGCTTGGTCCAGACATTGCTCCTTGTCTTGTGTTTGACAGCCACAAGTCCTTCAGGGCAGAGAACTTGATGGAACCTGAGGCTGAAGTCCATAGGTGTTCTCACACTGCAAACCCCTAGATAATGATATTCACATATGGGGTTACTTGTGAATGAGAGGTAAGCTGTAAATAGGCAACTGGGAAGAGAATTCTTGGTCGAAACCTGCCTGGATTTGCTTTATCTGTTTTCTCACCTCTTGGGCTGTAGTAATTGCCTGTTGTGGCACCCTGCAGCCTGTTTCATGAATGAGTTGCCTGCATAAGTCTTTTTGAAAGTTTTGGTTAGAGCGACGGTGAGTTTGCAGTCACAGATGCCACCATCCCTGCAAGTGTTCAAGGCCAGGCTGGATGGGGCTTTGAGCAGCCTGGTCTGGTGGGAGGTGTCCCTGCCATAGGCAGGGTGTTGCAACTGGGTGATCTTTAAGGTGCCATCCAACTCTAACCATTCTATGATCCTACGATACTTAGATGTGTGCTCGGCTTGAATCTGGAGCTGTGAACACATAAGGGTTCCCAAATGGCTATCCTGACTTGAATTGCAGGGGTTATTCACTCAGAAAATGAGCTCTGGGCCCACTGGGTCAGTAGGAATAAGAGGAGGCACATTGTACCATCCCAGTCTGTGGTCTTGCATGCTCGGGATATGCCAGGAAAACTCCAGCAGTGACTCCACGGGGTGTTGCAGAAGGAAACTGGAGCCTGGGATGGTTTATCTGGTGTTTCTTTCACTAAACAGCAAGGTAATGACTATTGTGTGATGTTACCCCATAGGTTTTAGTATTGTGTATGACTTATTGCAGGCTGCTTCTTTACTAATTATGGTAAAGAAAAGATGGGATTTGCACCTCAAGGCACCTCAAAGGTACACGTGTGTCAGTACCATCCAGTTCTCTTCCATCTGTGGCAACGCACAACAGAGCATCCCGGGAAGTGACCTGCTCTCATCCTGGAAAAGCGAGGGTGGAAAGGGAAGTGGCATCTTGTGGGGGTTTCTTTTCCCTTCCTGATATCAAGGACCCTTGGCGCTTTTGCAGGATGACTGGACTTTGATCCATTGTTAGGCTCCCTGGTTTCTCCTGCCTGAATTGCAGCTGAATAGAAACATATCTGACCTTGTTTTGATGTAGCTACCTCAGGTATGGTTTGCATTCTTCTACTCCAGCAGTAATTAGGGCTTTCAGTGGTGGCTAACTCCCCGTGCTGCTCAGACAGCCCATGATGAGTGTCAGTAAGTGATTTAAGTCCCCTGATTAAAGCTGCTTCAGGCTTATCTAGACTAGTTGGGATCCTGTGACTTTCCTCTACAGTCTGAGCTGTTGAGGTGAATTCCTTGGAGCTTTTCGCTTCCTGCCTTTTGAATTTCTTTTTCTGTGAGCTTAGCAAGCGTGTGACTTTTGCCTTTATCTGTAACTGACCTTTCCTCAATGCTATCTCTCTGCGTAAAAGCTTGTGCCAGCATGCAAGCTCTTGCCTCCCTCCCACCCTGGCTGGATTGCTGTGAAGATCACCACGCCAGCCTGATGAGGTGTTGATAACTGCCTGTCCCTTCCCATCCCCATCCTACCCACTGCTTGTGGCATCAGTGTTCTTCTGTTGGCTCTGCTCTAGCAGCTTCTCCAATCTCCACCTTCTGTGAAGGCATCTTTGTCTCTCCTCATGGCTTCAGAAATGTCATCTGGGGCTGGCTGGGGCTGAGCTTCCAGAAGTTGGCTGTTTGAATGGATATGGTGCTATTTTGTTTTGAAGTCAGACCATGTGTTTTGCAAACTCCATGTTTCTGACCCTTAACAACATGAGGTGGTTCTGGCAAGGCATGGTGCCAAACGGCGTGGGAACAATGGGGTTGAGAAACTGTCTGCGGGGACCTTGTAGGGAAGATATGGAAATTGCTCGAGTCAATCTTTGCCAGTGTTGTCCTGAACTTGCCTTTTTTAATCTCTGTTGCCTCTTTGCTGAGGAAGGTGCAGGTCCATTTTCAGATGTTTGACTACAGGAGTATAGTCCCTCCTTATAATTTTTAGCAGGAACCGAACTTCCCTCTGGATCTGCACCACCACAGTGGTTGGAATTGGTGTGGGTCAGCACCATGAAGGTTTCCCAGCCTTTGCTCTGACACAGGAGCCCACAGAGAGCCAGCTCAAAGGCAAAAACCCATCCTGGGTTGAGGGTAGAATAATTGCTGTGGACCTGCAGCCTTATCTTCTCCACTTTATAGTCTGCAAACAGGTATTTGTGGGATCATAAGGTAGTTTGGGTGAGAAGGAACCTCCACAGACCTCTGGTCCAGCCTCCTGCTCACAGCCATGACCTTGAGCCAGATTGTTCCTACAATCTAACCCATAATGCCCCGTTGAAGACAGCAGCAGTTAACAGCAGCTCTGGTGGATCTCATGGATGATTTCCACATTTCCTGCATGTGTTGCTGTGGATGGGTCTTTTTGTAACTCTGGCTCCTGTGTAACAGGTTCCCCTGGTCCTCCTGCCTCCAGTTGCTCTCTGTAATGGGAGACCCAGGAGCACACAGCCCTGTCTGGTCGGCTCTTCCAACCACGACAATTGGACATGAAAGAAGGGAGATTTAGATTAGGTATTAGGAATAAATTCTGTCCTGTGAGGGTGGTGAGACACTAAAACAAGGTGCCCAGAGAATTTGTGGATGCCCCATGGAGGTGGAACCCCTAGAGGTGTTCAAGGCCAGGCTGGATGGGGCTTTGAGCAGCGTGGTCTGGTGGAGGTGTCCCTGCCCAGGGCAGGGGGCTGAAACTTGATAATCTTTAAGGTCCTTTCCAACCTGAACCATTCTATGATTCTATGACCCTCTTTTTTGACACCAAAGTGATATCTTCTGGAGCACACAACTATGAACAAGATTAAGGCAGCTGATGCCTTTGGTTGCAATACACTTGTTCTTTAAAAAAACCAAACCAAACCAAAAAATCACAGAACCCCCCCAAAATGTTGGCCTGCCTCAGCCGTATTTATCTGTTTTTACAGATGCTTAAGGTGATCGACAGAGCCATAGTTGTCAGCAGCTCTTTGTAAGTGGATCTCTTCTTACTGCGCTGCTTGGTCTTGGGAAGGACTTAGTCTTTGCCAGCCACTTCTTCAGAAACCCAGCAACAGCTGCTTTAACTAATTGTGGTAAACCTTTTGAAACGGCCAGTGATGCTGAGAAATTAGGTTGTAATGGCCTGGTGAATGGAAGCTGCAGAAAACAAATTAAGCAAGTGCTCTTTCTTTCTCTCCAAACCTCATTTTTCCACTTCTTTTGTGACTTTTCTGTCTGCAGTTGACCTGCTCCTTGAGCAACCGCAGTCTTTTGACTCGGCTCATTAAGTCATGTTTTCAGTCTGGCTGTAGACTCCCAAACCACTCTTGTTAGTGAGCATTTCCTTCTTATCTCTTTCCTTTCATTCTTATCTCAGCCTCTTGGCAGAAAGCACTTAACGGGAGGCTGCGAGCCTTGAAGTTGGTCTCACTAAATAGAGGGGGAGGAGGAGACATTGACCATTCACACTTCACTTTCAGTGTTTCTGTCTGGCCTATGAAAACACCCTCTTCATTGACTCCTGGAGAATTCTTCTACTGAATAAATTATTAAAAAAACCCAACCCAACAAAACCCTAGTTATGTATTTTTGCATAGCAGATGTCACGGATGTGTTAATCTGCTCCTGGTGCAGGGTTGTGTTCAGTGTGGCTGGTCAGCAGACTTGGGGGTCTACACCTCAGCAGATCTGGGAAGGGACTAGTTAAAAGAAGAAGCCAAGTAGATGGATGACCCTTGGAGCTGTTACCAAAATAAAAAACCCCTGGTGGGTTGCTGGAGGAGACAAACTTGGTAGCTCTAGAGCTTCCTATCCCATCTTACATAAAAGATCCAACTTCTATTTGCATCGGTGGGAGTTTTCCAGAGGCAGATGGAATTAGATTGTGTGTCTAGTGAAATGAGAAATAGGAGATGCCTCAAGCTAAGGGGAACACAGGAGAGAAAGAATATATGAAAATACAGACTTCATGATTCGTCTTATTCTTTCCTCTAATACCCATTTCCTCTCGTCTTGCCCCAGAAAATATGTTTTGCTGTTGAATTAATGTAAAACTGCTCTGTAAGTGCTGGAGCCAGACAAAAGCTGGACTCAGCAAAGAGGGGAGGTCACACTTTTCCAAGTTAATCAAGGCTACCAGTGAAAGCTGCAGGTAAAGTTGAATATTCATGTTATTTAGTTGCTTGGCAAGAGTAAATACAATTTTTTCTGTTCTCTTCTGGTCAAAGTGTAGCTTTCTTTTTAGTGCTGTGAAGTGACTGGTTTCAGGTGAATTGTAGGAGATTGGGGTGGGATGAAATCAAGCAATTCTCGTCTGGTGTGCTCGTTACTGTGCTTAAACAGTTTTACGCTTAAACAGTTCAGAAGTGTGTGTGTGTGTGTGTAAGCAAAGTTTCACTGCTGGTTGAGTGAGATTAGATGCCTTTCCTGATGGTATAACTCATACAAAATATGCTGCCCAAAGCATTGCTAGCGATACGACATAGTGGCATTTGCAAGCCCAGGCAATTATATACAAGATTTTCTAAATGTAGAATCCAGAGCTGGCTGTCTGACTAATACATTGGTGAGGGCGTGCCTGACTTTATTAGATAAGGGTCTGTTCTTTGGCTTTATTAGATAGGAGTCTGTTCTTTGATCAAGTCACTAAAACTATGCTATTTTCCTTTTTCTTTCTGACTAGCTAGTAGTGTCTGGGCAAGCTGTCTCACACTCTTAGCTTCTCACAGAATCACAAAATGATATGGGGTTGGAAGGGACCTCTGGAGATCACCTAGTCCAACCCCGTGCCAAAGCAGGTTGCATAGGAACACGTCCAGGCGGGTTTTGAATGTCTCCAGAGAAGGAGATTCCACCACCACCTCTCTGGGCAGCCTCTTCCAGGGCTCTGCCACCTTCAAAGTGAAGTAGGTCCTCCTCATGTTTAGATGGAACTTCCTATGTAGAACTTTATGCCTCTTTCCTCTTGTCCTCTCACTGGGCACCACTGAAAAAAGACTGACTCCTTCCTCTTGACACTCCTCTTCCTTGAAAGGAAGAACATTGTCCTGTTTCTTTGGAAGTTTCTGAAATGTATTACTGTACATCCTGAACAGGGAAGGGGAAAAAAAAATTGATAATTCATTAACAGAATTGTTGTTGGTGCCATTTTTATTTCCTTCTCTCGGGGCCACTTGCCACTCATTTGAATGAAATCTCTTTCTTTTCCGTCCCAGGTTTGTGTTGGGCGTCAGCCCGTGTTTGTGGTGGTGGCCTTGGGCATCCCACACTGGCATTCATGACTGGACAATGCTGAGAATGCAGATGCACAACAAACACAATTAGAATGGTTTTGTTCCTTTTAAGAACTTGTTGGGTATGTGTAAATGCAAGGGTGTGAAGTACCTTTCTGACTGCAGTTAGGGTTTGGGGTTGTTTATGGGGTTTTTTTGGAAGGCCACAGCTTTTCCCTTGGAGGAGTTCTTGTGCATTTTTTTCTGGCTGAGAAGTCAATCGGACCAAAGGTTTCCGCTCAGGCTGGTTTATGCAGCAGCCTGAATACTCAGGCATTTTATCGCTATAGGATAGAAAAATATTTGAGAAACATACTTGAGCTGATAGCAGAAAGGTAAATAGAAAAATGCAGGAACAAAGGCAGGAACTTAAGCTGCTGCTTTGAGTTTTTTTGAAACTTAGTGTTTACCAGTTTGTTTCAGACCTAACTTACAATTTTGTTTCCTTATGTAAACTTATGGCTTAAGAAATAGAAAATTAAACTGAAGATGATGAAGCTCTGGGACCCTCAACATCAGAAGGACATGGATCTGTTGCAGTGGGGGCAGAGGAGGCCATGAAGAAGATCAGAGGGGCTGGAGCCCCTCTGCTGTGAAGACAGGCCAATAGAGTTGGGGGGTTCACCCTGGAGAAGAAGGCTGCAGGGAGACCTTAGAGCCCCTTCCAGTCACTAAAGGGGCTCTAGGAGAGATGGGGAGGGACTCTTGATCAGGGAGTGGAGCCACAGGATGAGGGGGAATGGTTTTAAACTGAAAAAGGGGAAATTCAGATATTAGGAAGAACTTCTTTCCTGTGAGGTTAGTGAGGCACTGGCCCAGGTTGCCCAGAAAAGCTGCGGATGTCTCATCCCTGGAGGTGTTCAAAGCCAAGTTGGATGGTGCCTTGAGCAACCTGGTCTGGTGGGAGTTGTTCCTGCCTGTGGCTGGGAGCTGGAACTGGATGATCTTTAAGGTCCCTTCCAACCTAAACCGTTCCATGATTCTGTGATAGGATACCAAGGTGAAACCACTGTGGAGCATAAATATATTGAATACAGTCTGAAGTTCCAACCAAAGTTGGAAATACCCTCATCCCCCCCCAGAAAAAAGGGCATGGAAAATACCAGAGGACTAGAAAAGGTTTGGGAAAGGTACCAGGAGTGCTCCAAAGGAATTATATTGTGGAAGCTGATTGCAGACAAAACGAGTAGAGCAGTGATGCCTTTTTGTCATTCCTGATGTAAGACTTTAGGACTATGAAATTAAATTATTAGGAAGTAAGCTTGACATGAAAAAAACCAAAAGGTATTTTTTCAGAAAGCATAATAAAGCCATAAGAAAGTAAGTTTTTAAACTTTTAGCATCCTCCATAACTTATATGAAAGATTTCTCTTAAAAACACCCCAACAAACAAAACCCAAACCAACCCAGACCTGCCAGTTTTTTTCTGCTCAAAAGTGGAGTACTACATGAGAATAGTTTTGGCTGTGGTGTCAGAGCTGTGAGGGTTCTCCATCCGCTGGAGAGACGGAGCCCTTCTCACCGAAAGCCGAGGCTCGGGGTGCCTTGAGGGGGGGGGATCCCAGCCTGGAAACGCTGCGTTGGGATTCTCCCTCGGCGTGGGTTGAAGAGGGTCAGCGCACCGGTATGCTGCCTATTGTACCCTCTCCCTTCTACTCTTTGCAGACACATCATTTTCTTCATCTGATAATTTGCTTCAAGGACCAGAAAAGTGAGTCTGTGGTATTTGCTGCCGTCGCCGCAATTAAAACCTGGGGACCTCCCAAGAGCTTATTATGGAGTTGTGATGGACCTACGTGAAACCTGGGGTTCTTAGTGTCTGGGGCTTGTTACAAAAGGAGATATTTAGTACAGTATTCATTTTAAAATAGACTCTTTTTTACTTAAAAATGCTGAGCTTGGAGCAAACAGTGCAGCACATGAGTGGGGTTTTGGGTCCCAATCTCTGTGAATGCCCAAAGAAGAAATGAAATGTTTCTTCATTAGAAGAATGTTAGAATCACACTTTTGTGTGATTACTCATGTGAATATTTTCCATAACGTGACAGCAAAGTACAAATGTTGGGGATAACGTGTAATCCAGGGAGGTTGGGAGAATTCTTTGGTCACCTCTACTCAATAGCACCAGCAGAGAGCAAAGATAAGGTAGTCCATTAATACCAATTAAAAAAAGAAAAATTTTAATTGCTACCCTTGCAGTGTGAAATTATTTGACAAGTAAAAATATACCCAATTCCCAGGGTCTCACATTTAGGATTTTTGCTCGTTTCTGATTGTTGCTTAGCGCTTGATTTTGAAAATGTATTTATTTATTAATGTTCCTGCTGGAATAATCCAGTATATTGGATGCTGATGGTGTCATTCCTTAAAACTGGGTCTGCCAATGTGAATGATTTCCCAAATTTTGCTTTGTGGTGGGCTATAAGTAACGGGTAGTAAGAAGGACAGCATCAAAAGCAGTGTGGCCAGCAGGTCAAGGAAGGGAATTCTGTCCTTCCGCTTCATCAGCTGTGGAGCCCTCAACATCAGAAGGACATGGACCTATTGGAGCGTCTCCATAGGAGGGCACAATGATGATGGAGCACTGGAGCCCCTCTGCTGTGAAGACAGGCTGAGAGAGTTGTGGGTGTTCAGCCTGGGGAAAAGAAGGCTCCAGGGAGACATTATTGAGGCCTTTTAGTACTTAAAGGGAGCTAAGAAGAAAGATGAGGACCAACTTTTTAGCAGGCCATGTTGCAACAGGATGAGGGGAAATGGCTTTAAACCAAAAGAGGGAAGATTTAGGTTAGGCATGAGGAAGAAATTTTTTATGCTGAGGGTGATAAAAGCACTGGCCCAGGTTGCCCAGAGAGGCAGTAGATGCCCCATCCTTGAAAACATCCCAGGTCAGGTTGGACGAGGCTCTGAGCAACTTGGTCAATTTGAAGATGTCCTTGCTTATTGCAGGGAATTGGACTTGATGGCCTTCAAAGATGCCTTCCAGCCTATTCTATGAGGCTATGAGCTGGGTCCTTGATAAGTAACATAAGGAACACCAAGAAGCAAGGTCCTCATTTGAGAGAGGCTTTTCTTACACTGTCTTATGTGATGGTTTGAGAAGTCATTACTTGGAAATCCTTTCTCTGTACAGATGTCCTCAAGGAGGCAATGAGCTGAATGAAGAGCTCCTCAGTGGACTTCCATGGCTTACCTTGCGCTGACACGAATTGTTACGGGGTGTCCCCAAGAAGTGCTGAGACATGCATGTCCTTAGCATGGCAAAAATGCCAGGAGCAGTGGGGACAGAGGAAGGGCTCACTCCCACAGGTTGAGTTATAAGGTCCAACCCAGGTGGAGCACTGGCAGTTTGTTGGGGCAGTGAGTGGAAGCTGAGCAGAGAGCCCTTTGCCGTGCTTGTGTGGGAGACAGGGTGAGGGCAGTGTCAGGAACAAGTCCCAATGTTGGGGTGGCAGGCTGAGGAGAAGGAAGAATTTTTGAATAGTTAGTGCTTTGCAGCAGCTTTTCCTCACTGTGGTGGTTTCAGTGTCACTGAGTGTCAACCTCGAAAATCACATCCCTGTTCCTTTTCTTGCATCTGCCAGCACGGCTCAGCCAGGTCACCTCCTACAGCAGCAACGTGCTTTGGGAAATCCTAGGAGAAGGTTTTTGTGTCAAAAGGGGATGTTTTGGGATAATTGCTCCCACACGCTTCTATCTGCTGGGCTATGCACAAAACCAGATTTTTGGGCAACGCATTTATTGCACTGATACCTGCAAAAGCAAAGCAGGGTTGTGTGTTCAGTAGGATCTATGTGAGCGATTCAGGCCTTTGAGATTAAGAGAACTAAAACTTTTGGAAACAAATCACAACGTTTGCTTCTAAACTAATCTAATCGGAGCTTAGTCCTTTACGTGACCCAGCTGGCCCAGCCAGCCAGGTCGGTGGCAGAGGGACAGCATCTCTGTATGGGGACGTCTCTAGAGTCGACTCAGAGCTGTAGCGAACTGAGGAAGGACAGAGTGGGAAGAAAGGAATGGGGCAGAAATAATAAGAATGAAAAGGACAGTTGGGATATACCTTCATTTGGAGAGGAAGGCCAGTGTCAGTCATCCCCTGGGTCTTGCATGCATATGTGTCTATATTCCTGGGGCGGTGCCTGTATGCCCCGATGTGGCTGAGGTTTCAGTGCTTTGACCTGCGTGTCAGCAGTGTCTTGAAAAGACCCTCTGCTTTGAAGGTTTAGAAATAATTTGTAAGCTTGATGTAATTTTGAATATAGAATGTTTAATGGGCAAAATTTGAACAGAGTAGGCAAAGAGTGGCTTCTTGAGGAGGTATGTTTTATCACTGGATTTTGAGTTCCCAGTATATCACAGAATCATTCAGGTTGGAAGAGACCCTTGGGATCATCCATAGTGGTGGGCTCCTTTCCTTCCCAACTGTTCTTCCCCACTAAAAAGCTCAGGTGAGGTAGGTTGTATGAGCGTAGCATCTGGTGGCTTTCCTTGCCATCATATAGGGTTGCTCTGATGAGTATTTGGGAGGATTTATCCCCATGTGGTTCTGCTGGCTTTGTGGGTACTCGTGCTCTGCTTCTAAAATAACACCATGGTTTTATAAAATAAGGCCTTTTATGTTTGCTTTGGATGAGGTTTTTTTTTTTTCCTATTCCGGGGCAGCAGCCCAGCAAAGCCCATCTTGGCTTGCACCGGTCTACAAAACATACTGGTTTTGCCCTCACTCTTGTTTCTGGCTTTGTCCAGCTGAGCTGCCTCGTGGAAGTGAAGATACCCTCATCTTGCTGGCTGATGGGTAAAGCCCAACTCATTTTGCTCTAAGCCATTTCTGGGGTTTACGTTACAAAGGGTAAAACCCTTTGACGCGGCGCTATTACGGGCGTAATTATCTCTGCAAAGAATGCAGGGTGGTTACGTGCTGCTGTCAAGCTGCTTTAGGCCTCTCTGACAGGTGAAGAAGGTGAAGAAATAGCCATGTTTTGCTCCCATGACCCTCGTTTATGGGTGATGCAGGACCTTCCCCCTCCTGCTGTTTTTTTATCCTGTGAAAATACACAACTTTGGGTTAAGAAACGAGCCAGCCACCATCTTCCCCCTTGCCCTGCAGTGGTGTGAGCAGTTTCAGCTTGAGGGGGAATGCTTGATGGCTTCTTCAGAAATTAGGCAGGTAGGTGTGTTGTCATTATTAGCCTGCTAGTGGCCATTGAGCTATTTTATCTCGGTTATAATTAAAAGCGTGTTACCTGGAAAGGAGTGAGAGGTGGTTTGTCAGGAAGCTGGAGCTGGAACTGGATCCAAGGTGGGATGTGTTTGGACCTGCAGACAGGAAGTGTCTGGCAAAAGACAGTGTCTTTAAGTGTCTTCTAGCTATCAGGCTACCTTTATACTGAAAAAGGAGATTTCTGGTTCCAAAACATCCAATTTACAGTCTTATTTGAAGAGGTATTTTCTCCACTTGGTGCAAACTTCAGCATAGCTCTCCTCAAATCGCTCCCATCAACATATGGGCTGGTTCTGTCTGAGATGAAGCATTTTCCTCCTATAAAACTATTTATTTCACCCTACAGAGGGGTGAGAAGGTGTGTGGAGTTTAAATGTGACCTGCAAAGTGTGCCTGCATGAAGTGTTTCGTTTCAGGGTCTCCCACAACCCACAGCTTTCCTTGTGAGCTGTGACCTTGTGAACTCTTTAGGCCCCAGGGAAACGAACCGTGACTTCGTTTTGACCTCTTCAACCTATAAAAATTAAAATCAAGTTGAAATCTTTGTTGTGTGCCCTTCTTTTATTTTCCTTTGGAGTGAATTTGACAGGGCCACCGATGGAGAGCTCTTGAAAAAGGCTGGTGTTCTCTGGCTCCCTGTTTATATATCCCTGGAAGATCTATGGGTAGAGGACACTAAGCCAGAGCAAAATCACATTAAGAGGTTGGGAAGTCCCTTGTGTCTAATTCAGTGCATTGGAAATGGTGGAAATTTATTTGTAGGGGTAAAATAGCCATCCTTTTAAAGGTAATAAGTAGTGTTATCAAGGCAGTAGTCAATGTTGTAGCATCCTGAAGTGATTAGGGAGGTAAAGCAGAGCCTTCCTTGCTGAAGGTGTGCAGGAGGACGATGCCCTTGGCTTCACAGAAGAACACCCAACCTCATGGCTACTTGTGATGGGCCAGATGTGGCCTTCTGATGGAAATTAGTAAGGATTTAGAGAAGAACCAAAGTTTGCCTCT
Organism: Jacana jacana; assembly: GCA_013400555.1. Lineage (NCBI taxonomy): Eukaryota > Metazoa > Chordata > Aves > Charadriiformes > Jacanidae > Jacana > Jacana jacana. Next base: position 293,478 of record VZTM01004887.1, on the reverse strand, counting down.
GGATGGGGCTGTAATGGTGTAAATGATATTTTTGGAATTACATTTTTTTTAAAAAGATGTTATTATTATAAATCATTTATCAAGCGCCAAGTGAATTTATTTTCTTCAAATGAAATTGTGGACTGAGTTGTTTTTGGTAGAAAATGAAATTCTGTGTCTTTAGTGAGGGGGAAGGGAGCTGGGAGAGTAGTGACAAACCCTAAAAAGAGACCAAACATCTGCAGGTTGGTCTCCGGTGAGGAAGGAAACCGGCTGTAGCTGTTGTCGAGGAAGGGGTGCCGCTTCTCATAACCCAGAGGAAAGGGTGTGAAACGTGGCAATAATTGTAGGAAACAATTGTCATCGTTGTTCTGCCTGGACTGCGGCCTACCACGGCCCTTGGGAATGAACACGCATCTCTCTGAGTCTGTGCTGGTCCAGCCTCGTGGTGCAAGGGGAAAGGAAATCATGAAGTAAAAGGGATCTTGGCAGGCTTTGGTGTTCCTCTGCAAAGAGGTGGGAAGGTGAGCAGAGTTTAAATGTAGCCTGCAAAATGGGATCTGCTGGAGAGGATATGGCAGAGGACCACAAAAATGATCAGGGGCTTGGAGCATCTCTCTGGTGAAGAAAGGCTGAAAGACTTGGGTCTTTTTAGTCTGGAGAAGAGAAGACTGAGGGGGGTACTGTGAACCATTTCCTTCCCCTTCCTCCCAAACCCCCTTTCTTGATCATGGAGTCCAAAGTTGGAAGAGACCTCATCTGGTCGGTCCAACCTTTCCTGGCAAAAGGATGGTCTAGATAAAGTCTGTGCCATCTTGCCTAGACTGTGCTTTTGCTAAGAACGGTTGCACCAGAGGATCCTTGAGGTCTCTTCCAACCAGGGATTCTATGATTCTATGTTTTTTGCCAGTCCCATCCTGCTTGGGCACATAATGAGTAGTTCTTCAGTCCCTGCTTCTTGCTCATCCCATGCATCCGGACTACGTGCACGATCTTGGGCTAGGAACTTTCAAGGAAATCTAATTCAGTCTTTATGAGCTCAGGCCTTTGCAGGCTGTAATTACCTCTCCCCGTCATCACTGAGACCTCCTTCCTGCTGGCTCATCTGATGCACACACACACGTGTACATATACAGCGTTCCTCTTCCACAAGGTCTCTTTAGCCAGGGCAACTGTTGGATCACCTGCGCTGGATCTTTTTTGTCTCTTGGACACATCGCCTTCAGCCACCCCGGGCTCTGCCCAATTTACCTCTCATCTTCTGAGCCAGGTATTGTCCCCCCATTACCTGTCCCCATTGAGTGGGTGAGGAAGGACTCACGTGTCTGCAGCATCTTAAACTGGAAGAGGAGAGATTTATATTGGATATTAGGAAGAAACTCTTCCCTGTGAGGGTGGTGGAACGCTGGAATGGGTTGCCCGGAGAAGTTGTGGCTGCCCCATCCCTGGGGGTGCTCAACACCAGGCTGGATGGGGCTTTGAGCAACCTGGTCTGGTGAGAGGTATCCCTGTCCAGGACAGGGGGGTTGGAACTAAATGGTCTTCAAGGTCCCTTCCAACTCTGACCATTCTGTTATTCTATGATCTTTCTGGGTTGGTCAGGCCATATTGAAGTACTCTCAGTGGTTGCCTTCTTTGAATGCTTTCCTAACCTTTGCATGAAGATCTCTTTTCTTCAGTGTCTCTTGCTCCTTACTAACACCCATCCTCACAAGAACTGCTCTGTTTTTCATGTTCCCTTAGTTCTCCTGTGGGCTCAGGCAGACAGGCAGATAGGGGTGCTTTCGCATTTCAATCTGTCCTGAGAAGTGCACAGCATCCTGTTTGGTACTGAATTATGTATTAACACCTCTGGTGAACCCATCCCTAGTGTGACACTGCCTGTCACTGAGGTTAAATTCTTGTACTGGCCTTTGTAAGGGAAGAACCGAAGCAGCACTTTGGAAGTAGATTGCAGGGGCGTCTGTGAATTTATGAAGGGCATAAGAAGAAAGTAGGCTTTTTTGGAGAAGCAGCCTTTTGTCAATGTACCTGCTTTTTCCCTCTTACTAAACGCAGAGTGAACAGGCTGAGCTGGCCAGCTTTCAGCTTTGTTCTCTCTGAAGTGGCTCCCTCGCTGCTGTTTCTTGGGTTAAATGCTTGAACCATTGAAGTACAGAGGAGGGAAAACCCCTGGATGTGTGGCATGAAGTAGGCTTGCTGCGTTCACCCTGGCGTGGGCATGATTCCATCGCTTGCATGATTCCAGGGCTGTTGAAGCAATTGTGGTATCACCCTCAGTCTTCTCCTTGCTCCTCCTCCTCTCCTCCTCGGAGGCCCCCTGGCAGGTCTCCAGGGGCAGAGTTTGCAATCCAGAGGGCGTTGATCCTATGCTTGGGAGCAGAAACCTGAGGAATCCTCGTTTTGAATGTACAAAAGATCTCTGCCTATCCAGCCTGTCAGCATCCAGGCTCCCAGGTGAAGGCTCCCCTCTCCCATCCTTCGTCCCCCGGCTCATTTTCCCCATTTAACAAGAGCTTGGTAGATGTGAGGTAACGTGCTCCCAGCAGTGGGGCAGCAGAACAAAGCAGTTTTCCAAGGAAATAAAGACAGTTTATAGTTGGGTTATTGTTTTTTTTTTTTTTTAATTCTATTTGGTAAGCTGTACCACACTTCCCAATAAAAGGCTTGCTAGTTCTTGTATCGCAGACAGTGAATTATTAAATCTCAGAATCTCTGATTTTGCTAGAGAATAATTAGCAAATACCTTCCTGATGCGTGCTGGAGATGGAGTCAGGAATGAAGGCACTCATAACAAGAGCTTTGTTAAAGCATACTTTAAAATACCATCTTACCAGGCATGGAAAGAGCCTGTAGTCAGGTAGGAAAGAAAACAACCCAACAAGCTGAGAGTTTTGGAAAGGTGGAATTGGGTCTACATAGTCTTAGATTTTCTGTATAGATAACCTATAATGTAGCATCGGCAGAAAGGCAAGCAAAGCTGAAAGGGTTACTCCAATTAACACGAGGATGTGAGTCTGGGGGTTGGTTCATTGCAGGAGAGCTGAAGGAGGTGTTTTGGGTGCTTAGCTTGGACTTGTGCCCACGTCTAACCGTATGGTACAGCAGGGCGATGGAATGCAGATAATAACTTCAGTTTCTTTGCTGCTTTAGATTCAAACCTGTGCTAACAGGTCCCCTCCCAAGCTTTGTTTCAACCCACCGTTGTGAATGGAGTCAGGAAACCCATCTCTCCGTGCCTCAGTTTCCCGTTACGGCAGAACGGCACTCACAGCACACTTCTTCTTCTCTTGTAACGCATTTGGAGCGTACAGATGAGAAGCACCAACTGTGAGCTTGCTAGTTAATCATTGGGCTTATGGCTTGTGTGCCATGGGAACACCCAGGATTGGGAAACCTGGACTTCCCACGTCTGTTTGGCCAGCACTTGAGCATCAGTGGCTCACCTGCCCGGCTGGGCTGTGACCAGAAGAAGCCAGCCGGCCACTTCAGAGGGTGAGGGTGGTGAGAAGGGAGTGAAAATCAATGGGAGAGAAAGCGTGTTTTCAACCTGAATAAAGCAAAATCTACCCGAGTACAATTTGAAACTGTATTAATATTTCAAAAGAGGAGCAGAAGTGAGTCAAACCAGCTAATCCATGTAAAGTGGTGTCGTAGGTATGTGATGAAATCTGGACCCGTCAGCCCCGAGGAGCTGCTTTGCGGGGTTGGGTCAAACCGTATTGGAGTCCCAAGTCCTATGGGAGTGGTGGGAATGGTCATTTCCCTTTCCCTAATGAATGGCTGATGAATGGCCCTTCAGATTTGGGGTCCTAAGGCATGCTCGGTGAATGGGGAGAGTGTCTCTTTGCTGCTTTTTGCAGGCCTTAATGTAATATGGGGGGAATCTGCTTTGGAAGAGACTTTGAAATTTTGGAGGCAGGTTAAACCGACCCCTGGAGCACTGAGAGTAACGTGTGTGCCCTTCAGGTGTGTAGTGATCTTCTGGGGATAGATACAGATATTGTACATATGTTACATATTACATGTATGCTTTAAATCTTTCCATTTAAAAGCAAATGTTTAAACCCTGCAAATAAACCGGTAGCTTAGAAAAAAAGGAAATATGGAGCAGTTGGACAAAGTGCTGTAGCATCCCACCAACTGTACCAAGGCTTATGCCTTGGATTTAAGGAGTCTATGGTGTATCCTGGTCTCACTGTAGGAGGAGACAGTTTCAAGATGTGAGACCTGTTGTTGTTTGTGATCCCTCGGTCTCCTGACTCTTAAGGCTGCTCGACCTGAAAGCAGCAGGCAATCCATGAGGTCATTTGTGAGGGGTTTGGACCCGATCTTCAAAGTCATGGAATTCTTACGACGTTTTCAAGGAGAAAATCTGATTGTGGGGTCAGATGTTACTCCATGAGAAGTTTAGGGAGCAGTCCAGAATGTTTGCATAGATATAAATATGAGTGCACAGTTAGGTAAAATGAATATTAAGTATAAATAGTCCAGAGTCCCCCTATCTTTTGAAAGCCCTTAGGTGCTTCGCCATCCATCAGCTGATGAAATCTTCACCCTCTCTTTCATGTTTTTCTCATTTTGTTTTGACATCTTTTATTTGATTTCATTGTGCTCATCCAGTTTATGCCAAGAGTGGGATATTCCACTAGCAAAGTAGCGTCCTCCAGGTGAAATGGAGAGCCCTGATTTCTCCTTTAGGTGGGTGAAATATAAATTCATTGGTGCTGTCTGAGAAAAATCTCAGTTTCAGAGAATTCCTGGTGTCTGTGAGCTGGCTTCAGCCTAGCCATTTCCCTGCTTAGTGTGACCCACCTGACACATTATTTGCTTCCCCTTCCTCCCCTTTTTTTTCTCCTTTTCCAGTTTCATTGCTGGTTTGCTTTCCTGTTGTGTGGAGGTGATGCTGATGATATTTTCTTTCCTGCATGTGTAAGCTGCCTTTTTCCCACCTCCCTCCCCGTCAGTGTCACTGCTGTTCTCTCTGCCAGCAGACTGTCCTCCAGGCCTGTGATGCAAAATGGAAGGTATTAGATGTAAATGGTATCTCAACAGCACTTAAAAATCTAAGTACACGGAATGAAATTGTTTTAGCTGCAAAAGAGCAAGGGGAAAGCATCCCTGTGCTTGATTTTGATGTCACAAGCAGTTGCTTGTTTGCCTAAATGGCCTGAATAAGGTTCTGCTTATGTGTATAGTCTGCAAATCACAGAATAGAATCATAGAATCATTTTGGTTGGAAGAGGCCCTTGGGATCATCAAGTCCAACCATCAGCCCTACTCTACAAGTTCTCCCCTACACCAGATCCCTCAACACCACATCCAATCTACTCTGAAACACAGTCAGGGATGGGGACTCCACCACCTCCCTGGGCAGCCCATTCCAGGCTCTGACCACTCTTTCTGGGAAGAATTTTTTTCCTAATGTCAAGCCTCAGCAAATGTTGGGAGAATTATTTGTGCACCAAGTAATTAATGATGACTTGTGCACCAAGTAATTAATGATGACTTTTGGCAGAAATGGTGTTAGAGTATCTCACAAGAGCTTTTTCAAGCACCTAGCCTACACACAGAGTGATTATTTTCTTTTTCCCCCAGTTATGCTTAAAACCCAACCCCAGGACTTGGTTTTCAATATTAGTTAAATATCTCCTCGGCGTGCAAGCTGTCTTTCCAAGTCAGACCGAAATCACTCTCGCATAACATCACAGTGCATAAAGCCAGAAATATGCAGGATTGAGGCCATTAGTTGTACCTGGGGAGGGAGGAAACCCCCGTGGCATCCCACACTAAAAACGTCCCATTCAACAAGCCCTTCAATTTAGTACCCAATGCCCCCATTTGGGTTGTGTGGGACACAGTTTATATGCCAAGAAAGTGGATGAACTTGCTCCCCACTATTATTTGGACGTTGAAAAAGACAATTATCACGTCTGGTTCCTCTGGATTTCTGGCTTTTCCCAATGAAACGAGGGGTTGTAGACTGGTAGGGTGAGGGAGAGCTGGGACCAAAAGCTGCATCCCCAGCTGGTTGGCAGCTCTGTGCCTTGCTGTGGTCTAGACCACAACTTTTTTTTGGTGGATGTTTCCTTCTGGTGTTAGCAGAGGTGAGGGTGAGAATGTACGCGAGGCGTACGGACTCATTAGTCATGTCACTTAGGTCACTACCCTGGCCTCAGGAGCCCTCCTGTCTTGGCCCTGCCAGCCACCTCCACCTCATGGGAGAGGTATGTTGGGAAGTGCTCAGCTGTAAAATGGTAGGGTGGAGACAGTCTAGGCATGTACTGTTGTTGGGGTTTTGTTTGGTGTTTTTTTTTTTTTCAATTTCTTTTATTTTTCTTTTTCTTTTCCCCTGCTTAATACCTTTTCCAATGTTTTCCGACGGTCAGGAGCTGCAGAAGGCTCGCTGTCAAGCTTGCACTTGTTCTGCTGCTTTTGAAATCAGAGCTAATTTTGCCGTCTTCCAGGCAATCTTCCCAAATGACTGCAAGTCTTGGAGGTTTTGGTGCCTCAGATCACTGAATAACTTACTGCTGCTTGTGATGTATGATCCTGACTTTTGGGCATGATTCTGCAGGCTCGTTTCAATGTCTGCTCTGTTGCTGGTTGAGGTTGTCCCTCAGCAGCTTTGGTCCTTCTCTGCTAGGAAACATCTCACGTGGCTCTCAGTGATGCTGTGAGGGGCTCGACGTGGCCGGTTCGGTGTTTCTCTATGGGGAGAATGAGCGAGGAGGTGAGAATTTGCCTTGTAGCATCTTGTAATGGTTTGGAGCTGTTTGAACATGTCCCAAGACTTGCCACCTTTACAGGCCCTGAGATCCCGGGAATGGTTGCACGCTAGGAGTCCTGTAGCATCGTACGGCGAACACTGTAGTCTCTAAGAATCTGATCTAATAAGGTTTGCAGCTCCTGTGTGGTTGGATGGGACACAACATCTTTACAACTCTGGCTAAACCCTGTGATAGCTGCTGGCAGCAAGAAGTTCTCTGAACTTGGGGAAAGAAAATCAAGTGCTGTTGTGAGAAGTTCTTTGTGGGTCTCCTCAGCCTGGTTGTGCCTGGCCCTCTCTGAAAGACCAGCCCAGAAGAAGCATTGTGCTGTGAAGGATGTTGGAATGGGAGTTTCACCTCAGCCCAGGAGCTTCCATGTTTGAGACTGTCTGGAACAGTTGCTCAGGTTGACCATTGCATGGATGGGTCACCCCTGAGCAGGCTTGGCCAAGCTGGTGTTGTCATAAAGCCATTTTGCTGATTTGCAGGACTCTATGATGCCAGCCACCTGAAGGCCATCCCTTGCGGATGAGGACTTCTGCTGAGGATGGATTTTGCTGGTGCTCAGAGAACCAAATGGGGAGCGTGGTGGGATAAAAACACACCCCTGGGAATGGAGCTGGAGGACGGATTTTGCACTGATTCGTATGGGTGGTGCTATCACCGTCACCCTTAAAACACGGCTGTTTCCCTTCCACTCCTGCTGGATGTCATTACCTACCAGGAAACAGGTGGAAAAAATGTCCAGGAGTAATGGAACAGTTGGGGTTTTTTTTGCAATAGGCAGTTTGGGTTTTGGCAGCTGAGGTGAGTGGGGAAGTTTCCATTCAGCATCTGTTTCTCTGTGCAAAATGGCAGGAAATCTGGCCTTTCAGTCCCTTTGGCGCTTAGCTGTGCATTAACTCAAATGCCCCGAATATTTGGCAGGTGAGATAACATCAATAACAAAATAAAGTTTAATTTCAGTGTTGCAAAAGTCTGAAGCAAGGCTTTTTCTTTTTTTTTTTTTTGAGTATAGCTCTCATCCAAACCGATGGTAGCCAAACCTGCACTCCATGTAGCCCCACATCCCCAGGAGTGGGAAAGCCGCTTTGTCTCCTGCCGCCCTGTTTGGGTTTGGACACCCCTCACGTTTTCCCCGTAAACAAATCTTGCTGGTTCCCTTAATGACAGGAGTGATGCAAGGGAGGTGAAGGGTAGTAGCAGCCCTGTCCCACTCCCTTCACCTCCTTTCCCCCCANGGCATAAATCTTACAAGGAGCGATTGAAGGAGCAGGGACTGTTTAGTTTGAGGAAGAGGAGGCTGAGGGGAGACCTCATCACTCTCTGCAACTGCTTGAAAGGACATTGTAGAGAGGTTGGTGCTGGTCTCTTCTTACAAGTAATTAGTGATGGAATGAGAGGGAATGGCTTCAAGCTGCATCAGGGAAGGGTTAGACTGAACATTAGGAAAGAATTTTTCCCAGAAAGAGTGGTCAGAGCCTGGAATGGGCTGCCCAGGGAGGTGGTGGAGTCCCCATCCCTGACTGTGTTTCAGAGTAGATTGGATGTGGTGTTGAGGGATCTGGTGTAGGGCTGATGGTTGGACTCAATGATCCCGAGGTTCTCTTCCAACCTGAATGATTCTATGATTCTATGATAAATTTGTGCCTCCTTAAGCATGCTTTGTGTAACTGTCTAATGGATAAGTTCCTGTGGGTCTAAAAGTAACAGGAGTGTTGGGAAGCTTTTGAGTTATGAAGACTGGTGGGGCTTCTCAAGCTCTGCTCTCTGCTCCTAGACTGGGACGACTGCAGAGCACTAACATTGGTGCTTAAGGCTCCTCGATCAAGATGAAGGCTAGGTCTGTGTAGCAATGAGCCTTGTGTCATTTTAGGTACAGAAGAACAAAGTGGGTCCCTGGAGGGCAGGAGGGAGAAGGCTGGTCACCATCTGCCCTGCTTTTATTCTGTTGAATATCTTCATCAATGACATGGACAGTGGGATAGAGTGCACCCTCAGCAAGTTTACTGATGACACCAAGAGAGTTGGGGTTGTTCAGCATGGAGAAGAGAAGGCTCCAGGGAGACCTTACAGTCCCTTCCAGGCTCTACAGAAAAGATGGAAAGATGGGGACAAACTTTTTGGTGGGGCCCATTGTGACAGGACAAGGGGTAATAGTTTTAAACTAAAAGAAGGTAGTTTTAGACTAGATATAAGGAAGAAACTGCTCTTGTGAACTGAAAAGATTACCTCCTTTTTTTTTTTTCCTTTTTTTTTTTACCTGGTTGAGCTGCCCTGGAGCGGAGATGAGAACTAAAATGACAACATGAGAGAAATACTCTGCAAGTGAGCAAACAAGGATTTCTTTTCTTTTTTTTCCCTCCTCATTGACTGACTAATCTGTAAAACCAGTTGGAATGAAAAGCATCCAACTTTACGCTTGGAGAAAAATAGTCTCTGGGTATCTCGCCGCAGAATTGTGGCAGCTGAGATTTGGAGCTGGCTCTAGGCCCCCTTTGCTGGTCCCATGGACCTACTGACCAGTCTGGATTGACCTCAGTATTTATGGCATGGGCTGAGAGAAGAGGCTGGTGCAGAGGCTGCAGGTGCTTACTAAGCCTTCCTCCTCTTCCTTCTCCTCCTCCTCCTCCTCTGTGGCTGGGTGCTGCAGCTGAGCTTGCTGATCCCGGTGATCTACATGGCTCGAAAATGAGGGGCCACTCCTCCCAGAAGAATGTGCTCAGGAACACCAGCCCTCTTAATTTATTTTATTTGGCATTATTAGGGAAAAAAAACCCAACAAAAATCAACCAACCCCAAACCCTCTGTTGTCAGGATTTTCTTTAAATAGCCAGTTCTGGAAACAGGAAATTCCTTTACCTCTGGAACTGGGAAACAGATCTGACTATTACATATTTGTTTTCAATCTTTCAATTACCCGCTGCTGCCCCTCACCTCTGACTTTCTTTCAGCAAAATTCACTGTTTATTTTTGATAAGCCAGTGTCTGTGGGTATTGTGCAAGAGTCAAGGGCATGCTGCCATGGAGTAATTCAATGTATTTTGTTATAAAGCTGGTGGGACTGATGCTTTCCTGTATCCACCGTGTCCATTATATGCACGAACAGAAGAAATTCTGTTCACTGAGGTTTGATACAGAGGTATGGTCTGATGACTCAGTAAAAGAATAAAAGAAAGGAGAAATGAGAATTGTCAACACAGAACAAAATGAAGGTCAAGATTTTTATTTTTTAAATTATTCTTTTAAGGCTAATAACCAAGAGTTTACTGACAAGAAAGGGCATACCAGTGGAACTGGAGTACCTTTAGAAATCCAGGGCCAGAAGGGACTTCAAGGTATCTTCTTATCCATCTCCTTGCCCCCAAGAAGGATAGATGTTTATCTTCAAAACCTCTGATGAGGGTGATTTCACAACCCATCAACAAATCCTGTGCCAGGCCTTGATTCTCTGTATAATCAGAAAGATTTTTCATAATACCCTCGAAACTTGTTAGTTGTAGAGTAGTCATGCAGTAAGAGCACCTGATGACTGTCTTTTTCATGCACTTACTTAGTCTCAAGGCTGTATATTCTCAGGAGGTACTTGCCACCTCTGTAACCTTCAGAGCTTTTACCGATAGACTGTGTTTCCAGATGTCTTTTTGCTCCCGTTGCTTTGCTTCTTGGACCCTATCCCAAATGTGCCTGTCTTTTCCTTTCAGAAAGGGTTATTTCCCAGGCTGGGAGAAGTCTCCATCTGATGCCTGATGACTGCAGAGCAGAGAGAAATATCAGGAGAGGAATACCTCTGGCTGTGCCTGTGATAGCCCCTCAGTCTGCCTGCTTTGGTGGTCTTTTGCAAAAGAAAAAGTGTCATTGACCCCTCATCTGTTTGCAATCCTCTAATTTTGGTGTTTTGGAGGTCCTATTGCCTCCTTGCTTACTCTATTTATTCCACTTTTGTGGAATTTTTTTTTCCTTCTAAGCAGAGCACGGTGCTATTAACTGTCCTTGGAACGTGTTGGCTGCGAAATAATCACAAGCTGGGGGCCACTGTGCCAAGTTTTGGTTTGGGGTAACTGTTTTTTCTGCTTCCAGGCCTTGATGTAGCTCCAGAAGAATGAAGGTGTTTACGGATGCCTTATGAATTAGCACCCTGGTTGCCAGCCCTTTGTAGCCAGCTCCTAGCTCTGGCAGGGTGCTATGAACGTGTTTGTGCCGGTGGGAGAGTCTTGATCCCGTGGCCTTTGTCTCCAGACCTTCTCCCTCCAGTGGTGGGGTGGGTTGTTCTCAAAGCCTTTTGGTAGCTGCCTCTCGTGCTCAGGGGTGGGACTCATCCCGCTGCAGCTCATCCCGTAGTCCCAGCAGACAATGTCGGACTCCCATCTCATCTTCTCCCTGTTTGCAACCTTGCTTTATGCTTGGCTGACTTTTCCCATAAGAGTCTTGGGAACAGGAATAGATCGGTAGTGGTTAACACTGATTTAGAACTTAGGCACAACTATTCATCTCTGCACACCCTGCTGGGCAGGCAAGCAGAAAGTAGCTTATCAAACAGCCCTTAAATCCTTTAAAGCCTTTAAATTTACTTGTCTTCTTCAGCAAGCAAACACACCCCCTCAAAAAATAAAGACCCAAAAAGTATCTCAGGGTTTTAATTCCCTGCTGGTTAGTATAGAATCTATAGTAACTCATTCATACTTTAACCAGATGGGTGCTGCTCAGCCCTGCAGCTCCCACTGGATCCCCGGCATCGGTCCCCTCCAGGGCACAGTGGCTTTTGATGTTCACTTCGTTAGCTCTCAGCAAAGGGTGGCTGCTCTCGGCAGAAGGATCCTAAGAGAGTCACCACCTTAGCAAGGAAATAAAACAATACAGGAGTTACTCTTTGTTTTAATTCCAGCGTAACGTGTCGGAGCAGTTCGCGTACGCCTTGGCATGCTCAGTGGTAATGGAGATTTTTGGGGTTTTTTTTTTTGCTGCAGTGGTGAGTTTGAAAAATAGCCATCGACGGCAGCTAAAAGAAAGAAAACGTGTGTGACTTTGTGACTTCCAGATCAATAGCTTTTGAAGCTTATGGAGAGCCTGCCCAACCTGCTGAGCGTTCCAATACCTCCTTGTTTGGAACTAGCATGATGTTTTTCCCTTTGAAACTTTACTAATGGGGGAAGCAAATAAGGTATTAGTGCTGCTTGACAACAAGCTTCTGAATGGCGTCCCCAGAAATGTAAGGAAAAAGAGATAACTTTTTAAAAAATCCAAAATGCCAGAGTTACTACTTTTTGTCACTGTCAATTCTTTGGAGCCTGTTGCAGCGTGCGGTTGAGTTTACCTGAGGTCGATGGGAGCCTTGCTGGGGATTTCATCATGTCTCGCTGCAGCTCTGTCATAGTGACAACTCATCTTTCCAGCTCACCTGGGGAGCAAGTTGGGATTCCTGATTCGGACGATGAGGAGGAGCAGAGTAGCCAGTGAACCGGTCTGGCTGGGTGGTGTTGGTGTTGTCTTCCCGGGTTGCAGAAAGGCAACTGAATCCTTGAGGTTTGTTCCATGTCCCTCAGGCAGGGTGCCGTGTTTGTGCCGGTTTTTGGGTTGGTAGCTCTCGATGGTGTCACCTCAATGGGTGTGCTGAAGTCATTTTGGGCAGAGGCTGAATTTACTACTTCTACAGCAATGATTTGCAGGTCACCTGACCATGTACTTGAGCTGGACTTGGGTGCTGTGCTTGCCCCGGCTGGCTTTTCTCAGCAGCTTTGCCCAAGGATGTGGCTTGTGGCTGTAGCCAAGGAGGAGAGCTGCTGCCAGACTCACCTCCCTGCCCGGCCAGACAGGCCTCTTGTGCTTCCTTCACCTATGATTTTGATTCAGGCCTCCTAATATTTAATTATTGGCATTAGAGTGGTGGGAGGATTGACCCAGGTTGCCCAGAGGAGCTATGGCTTCCCCATTCCTGGAAGGGTTCAAGGCCAGGCTGGATGGGGCTTTGAGCAACCTGCTCTGGTGGGAGGTGTCCCTGCCCAGGGCAGGGGGTTGGAACTGGATGGTCTTTAAGATCCCTTCCAACCTGAACCATTGTATGATTCCCATCAATGTACACAAAGTTGCTAATCATTCTTCTCATTTTCCTCTCTGAGGCCACAGCCTGTGTTTTCCTAACGTGACGTTTCTCTTGCTATAAATGATTTACCTGCATCAAATCATCATTATACTCCTGTTTGGTACGTGAATCAGAGGGCTCCTCGGGTATAAAGCACGCTAGCATTTTGGAGCATGACTCATATTGAAGGCATTAAGTTTTCAAGGAGTTATGTATATTCATGAGTGTTTGACAGCGAGGCATGTGAAAAATGGTAAGTAGGTTCCCTCTGCTGCCGTGGAGGAGACTTGCCTCTTTATTAAACCATGGATGCTCCCTGCTGTCTGTCTTTTGCTTACACAAATGCAGAGCTGGGAAGTTTGGTGCTGTTTCATTAGAAAATTATCTAATCTTTGGCCTCTGGCTTCACACATATGCATTTTAGTGTTTACGTTAGTTTCTATAAACTAGGAGTAGCACATCAGTAGCCTGGTTTAGGCTGAACATTAGGAAAGAATTCTTCCCAGAAAGAGTGGTCAGAGCCTGCAATGGGCTGCCCAGGGAGGTGGTGGAGTCACCATCCCCGGCTGTGTTTCAGAGTCAATTAGATGTGGGGTTGGGGGATTTGGTGTAGGGGTCTGTAGAGTGAGGCTGATGATTGGACTCGATGATCCCAAGGGTCTCTTCCAACCTGAATGATTCTATGATAGTGCAATACAGTCAAATTGCTGCGTTTTCTGGAGCATGCTCTGTGGGAGAGGGTAGGGTGATGGACAGGGAATTCTTCAACTAGAGAAGAGGTGACCTTGTGGGGAGGACCTTATAGCAACCTGTCCCTACCTATGGGGAAGTTAATGAAAAGATAAAGCCAGGGTCCAAGGGACATGGCTGCAAACTGGAAAAGGATTCTTTGACCAAGTTTTAAAACATAAAAGAAAAAGAATCTTCATGAGGATAATTATAGACAACTTGCCCAGAGGGGCTCAAGGAGCTCTGTCCTTGGAGCTTTTCAAGGCCCAGCTTGACCAAGTCTACGCGACATGTGAAGTCAGGGTTCTTCTGCTTTGGGCAGGAGACTGGCGACTTCCCAAGGTCCCTTCCCACCTGAACAACACACCAGCAGTGTGCCCAGGTGGCCAAGAAGGCCAAGGGCATCCTGGCTTGCATAAAGAATAGTGTGACCAGCAGAAGCAGGGAGGGGATTGTCCCCCTGTGCTCAGCACTGGTGAGGCCGCACCTTGAGTCTTGTGTCCAGTTCTGGGCACCTCAGCACAAGAGAGATCTGGAGGTGCTGGAGCGAGGGCAGAGGAGGGCAACGAAACTGGTGAGAGGCCTGGAGAATAAGGCTTATGAGGATTGATTGAGGGAGTTGGGACTGTTTAGTTTGAGGAAGAGGAGACTGAGGGGAGACCTCATCCCTCTCTACAACTGCTTGAAAGGGCATTGTAGAGAGGTTGGTACTGGTCTCTTCTCATGGGCAATGAGCGACAGAACAAGAGGGAATGGCTGCAAGCTGCAGCAGGGTAGGGTTAGGCTGGACATTAGGAAAAAGTTTTTCCCAGAAAGAGTGGTCAGTCAGTGGAATGGGCTGCCCAGGGAGGTGGTGGAGTCCCCATCCCTGACTGTGTTTCAGAGTAGATTGGATGTGGTGTTGAGGGATCTGGTGTAGGGGAGAACTTGTAGAGTAGGGCTGATGGTTGGACTTGATGATCCCAAGGGTCTCTTCCAACCTATATGATTCTATGATTCTGTGATTCTATAATTAATAGTATTACCTCTGCCTTTTAACTCTAGATTATTTCATTCTGCCTCTGCTTGTCACATTCCCCAGGAAATCTACACCTCTTTACATCACTGGAACTTATGTTATTCCCCGTTTTCTTCTTTCTTGCCCCGTCCCTGTCACCTTTTTGAGTCGTGAGGGTCTTAAGGCAGAAATTGCTGGTGGTCTGAAAACTTCAGCCGCAGAGATTTATCATAGGGATTGTGTTTGGCCATTGCCAAAGTATATTTGACAGCGTGAAGCTAAGTGGCTAAATGCCTCCCTGATTTATGGTTCCACTTAGGGCGCAAGCATAGTTATTCATTTACCTCATCAAAACAAAGGAGTCGGCCGTTAATGAGGATAGTTCATCACAGCCGGAGATGCCGGGATGGCAGCTGAGCTCTGGGACGCTTGGAGTGCGAAGGGATGGTGTCCCTGGGGGTTTGCACCCTCCTCACAACCCACCCAATCAGAGCTTGCAGTAATTTCAAGTGAAAGAGGAGGGAGATGCTTCTTTTCTTCTGATGTGAATATCCCCAGATGCATTCTTAGAGTTCTTGGGCACTGTCCTGTCAAGTATAGTGTGTATATATAGTGTATACATAACAACGAGCATTATGCATTTAAAAACTGCCTGAAGCTCTTTGTCAAACGCAGGACAAGCCCACAGTATGGAGGAACTCCTTCACATTCAGAAATTTTACTGAATTTTGGGCAAAAGCTTTTGTGTAGATGATATGTACGTAATCAGTTAAAACCAAACATTCCCAATAACTGGTGGAAAAGCATGTTTTAGACTCCTCTTCCCTTTTTACTTCTCAAAAATGGTATTAATTTGGAATTTTTTTTTAATTTTTTTTAGTTTAGAAAATCAGATTTTTCAATATAGACGTGTTATTTTTAGATTACTAAGTACAACAGCGCCAGGAGTGTAGTTTTAAGCTGAAACACGAGCTCCCAACGTTCCGCCTCACACTGAGACTTTGTATTTGCATTTTTGAGCTTGTAAAAATACTGGGGAGTTAGAAGTTCCAGCAAACCCTGCTTTGGCATGTGGCAGTGACACCAGGGCTGCAGTGCCTCCCTGCACAGCTCACCACCATCTGCCCAGCTCTTCCCCTCCCGCTTTTTCACCTCCTCTTTGTATTGTTTAGGTTGGAATGACTAAATCCTAAACGATTCTACGATTCTATGGTTGGACTCGATGATCCCCAGGGTCTCTTCCAACCTAAATGATTCTCTGATTCTATGACTGTGCCTAAACAACAGGCTTTCCTATACACAGTACCATCAGCTATTTTAAAGTCAAAGTTCATGGAGCAGCAGGAAAAAAAATGTTTCAGGGATGAGAAGAATGGTGAAAAGGGAAGCAAAGCCTTCTTGATCCACAAATTTGATGGGATCAAAGATATGTTTCTACTGGCTCTGGTTCCTGAGGGTTTTGACCCACCCTTTTCCATCTTCTCCTGATGATGGGATATGGAGAGAAACTGAACTCCTGTCCATCAGCAGTAACCAGGTAGCTGCTTCTCCCATCCTGACTCCTTGGTCTTCAGCAGATGGGTTGTTCTTACACAGCCTTTTTTGTTCTCGTTTCATTTTTTAGGGGCCAACTTCTGTTCCCTACCATATCTCTTCCTTCAAAGCTGCTTCTCCAGCTTTTCACAGAGCTCTCTGTCTCCAGTCTCCATCTCACAAAATTGACTAGGTTGGAAGGGATCTTTCAGATCATCAGGTCCAACCATTAACCTAGCACTACCAAGTCCACCACTAACCCGTGTCCCTCAGCACCACATCTATCTGTCTTTTAAATACCTCCAGGGGTGGTGACTCCACCACTTCCTTGGGCAGCCTGGTTTTCCTAAAAATAATTTTTCCTAATATCCATCCTAAACCTCCCCTGGCACAACTTAGGGCCATTTCTTCTTGTTCTGTCACCTGTTCCTTGGGAGAAGAGACCAACCCCACCTCACTACACCCTCCTTTCCGGGAGCTGTAGAGAGCGAGAAGGTCTCCCCCTCAGCCTCCTTTTCTCCAGGCTGAACACCCCCAGCTCCCTCAGCTGCTTCTCACAAGACTTGTGCTCCAGACCCCTCACCAGCTCCACTGTGCTTCTTTGGACAATCTCCAGCTCCTCAATGTCTTTCTTGGAGTGAGGGGCCTGAAACTGGACACAGTACTTGAGGTGGGGCCTCTCCAGTGCCTACTCCGGGGGTGCCATCATTGCCTTAGTCCTGCTGGCCACACCATTCCTGATACGGGCCAGGAAACTGTTGGCCTTCTTGGCCACCTGGGCACACTGAGGGCTCACATTCAGCCAGCTGTTGACTCTTCTGTGGTCCCATTCTGAGCTGTGGCACCGATGCCTCTCTAGCCCTTTGGAGGCTTGTGGGAGCTTCAGCGTAGTGGGCTGAAACATAAATGCCCTTGCCCCACAAAGTGGGGCAAAAAAGCCATTTTGAGAAGTGCCTGGTTGATTATCCAGCAGCAAGTTGGAGCAGACCTAGGCTGGGGATCAGCTCTCATCTCCCAGTGATGTTTACCTCCTAAACCACCAGGATAATAAACACAACAATACGTGCAAGAACGAAGCAGACAAAGAAAATCTCCCCTCCTTTTTCATCTCTATATCTAGGGTGCTGGGAATGTTCCTCTTTGACTGAAGAGTCTATAAATGATGAGATTTCACTTGTGAGCAACCCTTGGGCAAGTCATTCCTAGAAGATGCTTTCCCCTTCTTGAACGGGCCATTGAAGTTTGGAGCAAAGTGCCACAGCAGGGAGAGGAGGGAAGGAACTGGGGAAATAATTTCCTGAAAAGACGAAGAAAGAGCTGGTTTTCGTATTCACTCATCTGTTCAGGATATTATTAGATCTGCGTGGGATCAGCCTAACAAAAGGAGAAAGCTTGAGGGAAGTAAGCCAGGTGACAGTGATGTGCCTGGGGACAGTCCTGAGGGAGCCGGAGCCATGTCATCCTTGGGCAGAGATGTGGTCATTCTTCCTGAAAGAGGTTTCTTCCCCATTTCCCATCTCAGTTCCCTGCCTTCTGGTCATTAAAAAGAACCTTGGGAGCTTTGATTGCCACTGTGTAAGTGTTGGTGACGATGTTGGGAAGGAGAATCACAACGTTGGGGAGGAGCTCAAGGGAGGTGTTGTGACGCAGAGCTAATCATGGGTTGCTCTCCAGGAGATCCCAAAGCCTTCACCTCCTCTGATGTGCCCTTCCAGGATGGTGCCAGTGGAGAAGGTGGGCAGCTCTTGGCAAAGTGATAGGGAAAAAATGTGGCTTGGAGAGAGCGGGACAACTGCTCTGAACAGAGTCTGCAGGAGAAAAAGCTCCTGCAGGGTCTGGCCTGAGGCAGGTTTGGAGAATAGTGGAGGATTAGAGCTTGCTGCCTCTCTCTGTCCCCTACTTGCAGCTCCCTTTAGACCCCAGTCAGATTTAATCACTTCAGATAGGTAATTAACAGACACTTTCATGCAGTACTTTGGGATGTGTGTGATTATATTCCCACGGGGGGTGGGGAAGGTTGTGGCTGAAAAGTCCAGCTGGCAGCACTGCTTTCATCTGCCTGCAGCGTCCAGCAGCATGAGGTCCTCAGATCCCTGTAGGTCTTCACTCCCTCTGGTAGGAGCTTTGGGAGGTATTGCTATAGACCACCTGGATGTGGGCTTGGGTTCTGGTGGATTTCTCCCTGGTCACCTGAAATGAAGGAGTGATGAAATAGATCATAAAAGGTGACAGAGAGGTAGTAGGTGCCTCATCCCTGGAAACATTCAAGGCCACGTTGGATGCAACCTCATGTAGTTGAAGATGTCCTTTCTTATTGCAGAGTGGTTGGACTAGATGGCCTTTAAAGGTCCCTTCCAACCCAAAGTATTCTATGTTTCTGTGATATGCAAAAAGGGAAGTTTTTTTCTGTGGAATTTTGGAAATGCTGGCATTCCTCTACCTGGCTGACAGGGCTGGGGGATGGAGGAAGGGTTGTGCTGAACTTCTGCGGCAAGAGAACATGGGCAGTTTGATGGACGTCTCTCCAAGCTTTCACAAAGTACTTGATCTGAGATGTAACAACTGCATCAGGATTTAAATGCTACATCTATTGTGCTATAGCTAGAAGGAGATAAAGTATATTAATGGGCAGCAAGGTTTTATACCCACTTAACCAAATTATCCTCCCTTGCCATATTTCACTCCTGGAGCCGCTTCTCGTTGGTGCCGATGGGTGTACTGTGGCAGAATAAAATCACATCTGCCTTTGCCTGTTCCGCTAGTTCCTCTGATTAAACGAGGCTACCAGGGTGATCCATCTTACTCCCCTGCTATTTTCATAAAGAACAAAATCGAGCACCGCTGTTATGGTTAGCCTATTAAAAGTATTAGGTTTGTTGTCTTAGCGGCGCTGTGTTTTCTCACGCTTGCTCTCAGGCTGATTGCTAATGACAGGCTTTGGCAGGAGCTGGCCCGGGTGAAGACTTCCCCATGATGGGAACCAGATGGATGGTTTTGCTCTGGCTGCTTCCCCCCCAGCCCGCCCTGCCGTGCTCCCTGCATTATACACCAGGGATAGGAGGAGGGGGAGCCCTTTTTGGGGGGAGGGAAGAAAAGTAAATGAATGGCGGAGGACCAGTTCTCCTCCCCGCTCCAGCTTCTCTTCCCTTGAGGCTCCTGGTTTTGTGACTTTGAGCCTCACCCTTGGCTTTGACTTCTTGGCTTTCAAGGGAAGTGTGCTCTCTGCTACATTTTCATTAGTGGTACAATTGGTGGAAAATCACATTTTATTATGTGAAAAAAATCAGCGTTCTTGACTGTCAGAGCTCCGTTCAGCTGGAAAAAAATCTGTGTGAGGCACTCTTTTATATTTCATGTATTTTGTGCACTGGTTGGAATGAAAAAATAATGAAAGGCTGTATTTTGTCAACTTTTGCATCTGTCTGACTGGCAGCGCTGACTGATTTGTTTTTTAAATGTATTTATTTCTTGCACTAAGCACATTTCTAAGCACTATTCTTCTCCACCTTTTCACGATAAATGCAAATAATATGTGGAATGTTGGGAAAAGATAGATGCAAATTATTCGGTCCCTCCAGGTAGGTCTGTGAAGGAACTGGAAATGTGACTGTGGGGTGGAAAAGTACCGTCTTTAAAGGAGCTGCAGCAATGATAACAAGGCTGCTGTCTGTCTGCTTTTTTAAGAGTTTGTAGACACATCTCTTTGGTTTTATTTTTTTTAAATTTATTTTTTCTTCTTCTCTTTTTCCCTTTCTTAGAATGATAGAATGGTTTGGGTTGGAAGGGACCTTAAAGATCTTTGAGTTCCAACCCCCCTGCCCTGGGCAGGGACACCTCCCAGCAGACCAGGTTGCTCCAAGCCCCATCCAGCCTGGCCTTGAACCCCTCCAGGGATGGGGCAGCCACAGCTTTTTTTTTGTTTTAAATGGGAAATGGGGACTTTGAACATCTGAGGGACATCCCTCTGTCCATAAATCCCTCTGCCCCTCGTGGGACCACTGTGGCTCAGGTGTCCTGTGCCCGAACTGTCAAGGATCTTGGCTTGAGTGCTGGGAGGGAGGGAAATAACCTTGGTGTCAGCTAGAATGGGCAGATACCTCTCCTGAGAGCTGGACTTAGTACAGCTTTTATTTAGCATGAATCAAGCTTTCCCTCTGGGGAGAAGCGTGGCTTCCCTCCCTGCTCAGCCATGTGCTGGCTGCCTCAGTATGTGGGCATGAGTCAGATGGACTTGGCATTGTGAGATGTTGCAGCTCTTGGGATGTCTTTGCAGCAGGACTAGCTTTTGTTCCTACATTGCCATCACATCAGTGTTGCTCTGGCCCACATGATATCAAACCACTCTGGGTGGTGGGATGTGGTCCTGGGCATTTTGGCCATACTCAGGATGCTGGGAAGGACTATGCGGTGCAGGTGGCTGACCATCCTACCAGCTGCTGGGCCTTCAGACATACCAGTGACTCAGGATCTCCTCCCAGACTGAAAGTTTGTGAAAAGAGGTGCCAGGGTGCCCCTTCTCAGCACTTGCAAAAAGTTCACTCCCAATTCCAGTTAAGGTTTTAACGTGACACAAATTTTCATTTACTCTACATACTAAAAAAGTGACGTCTTTATTGTTGTTAGATCCATACAGGTTTTCTCTCAATGCAAAGCAAAAGTAAACTGAGCACTAAAAGCTTACAGAGAAAGTAGTAAGAGCTCATGGAGAAATCTAGAAAATCCTTCTTTATAGCTGAGATATTGTTTATCTCTACGCTTCTTGACTCCTAGCCTTGTGTATGTTAGGAGCTCTTCACTGGGGGCAATGAGGAGAACCTTGGTCCAGAAACCTTTTTGGATGGATGAAGGTACTTACCTCACTGTGCCTGGATGGTGAATTGGCCATAAAATCTTTGTTAAGGTGCTGGGCTTGTGAGGACTTGCTAGCCAGGATAGTAGACGGTCAGCAGTGTGTTGGTTTGAAGTGGTGAAACACCAGATGACCTAAAAGTAAGCCAGAAATTAATGAGAAGGCCAAACAGAAGAGGATCCCAGGAGAAGTCAGGTGGGAAGGGACCTCAGGAGATGTCTCTGGTCCAACCTCCTGCTCCCAGTTGTGAGATCAGACCAGGTTGCTCAGGGCTCGATACGGTGAGGTCTTTGAGAGCCTCCAGGCAGTGGACAGCACAGCCCGGGTGGGAAATCCCTTCCAGGACACTCTTGGTAATTTGCTGTTCATTATCACCTGGTGCTTTGAGCAGTCAGAAGTGGTTGGAGGTAAATATGTGCCGTCATTCCCTCACTCTGTAGATGTTCTTAAGACTCTGTTTAGGAGACAGTAATGACCCCACAAGCCTGGGATGCTTCTCCTGCATGGTGTTCCCTGCCAGGAGGAGGCAGGTGGGAGGGATGAGGACCTGCTTTGTCCTCTTCTGCGGGTAGGTGTGGGGCAAGCAAGGCCATCCTGCCCATCAAGGGGGTGACAATCAGTCCAACCACTTCCGCCCTTGATTCTCCCTGACCTTTTTGCCATCGAAGTGATGGGGTTGGGGACATTGTAGCACCTCACCCAGTGCCCAAGATCCCCAGCTGGGGATGGAAAGCCAAGCCTCGCTGGGCAGGATGCAGCCCAGGAGGTGCCTATTGGACTCCCTGTACATTTACATTTTCTAATCTGCTGCCTAAAGCATTATCTTGCTTGCTCAGACAAGTCATTCACCACATCAGGAGCGTGTGGGAAAAGAACCCAGTCTGTACAACCAGAGGGAAATAAATGGTTGTGTGGTTGGCCATTTGGAGCTGAGCTAGCTTGGGATCTTTTTTTCTTTTTTTGTTTTGTTTTGTTTTTTGTTCCTTTCTCTTCTAGCAACACCCTGAAAATAATGCAGCGTGGACGGGTGTGAAACACAAAGAGAGTTTGCTTCCCTCTCGCATAGGCACGCATCCAGAAAGGAAAAAACAAAAAGAAAAGGCAAAAGTAAATAGACAGACAGCTACTCCTAAAGGCTTTGGTGCTTTAGAGGATCCAGAGGCTGAGTGTGCTTGACTGGTAAGGTAGGACACCGGATCTCTTCCACTCGAATTAGCTTTGAGTAGAAGGGAAGTCTCTGACACGGCAGAGAGGAGAAGCTGCGGCGATCACCTGGGGTGTCTGGGTTCTGCTGCTCCGTCGCCCAGGCTCCACTTCTCCTCTTGGTTCTCCACGTGTGTCTGAAGAGAGGACCCCAGACGTGATGTGAGTACGGAGGGGCGGACCACGTCCCGCAGCAGGGGCAGAAACATGAGGCTGCAGTGGGGCAGACCTGAAAAAGGGGCTGATGCTTGTTACCGGGGTGGGGAAAGATGAGGAAATGTGTCCAAGCAAAAATTCTCAATTCCTGCCTATTAAATACAGGGGCTTATTTTGCTCCTGTGAGATGTAAACTGGATTTCACAGCTACTGTCTGCTGTTGCTATTTAAGAGATGGCAGTGAAGCAAAAGGGATAAATGTCTTCTGCTGCAATAGAAATGCCGGTGTAAATAATTTATTTGCTAATTGGTAGACATTGCTCTAATGACAGAGCTCTTTAACAACAGGTTATTTGTAGCACATCGAGCCCTGTGTTCCAGAGGTGGCTTCTCCCCCAGCTCCACGTTGGGTGTTAATGCAGCTGTGTGGATTAATCACACTCTAATGCAGCCGTGCTGCTCATGTCCCTGCTTGACTCTCAGGGAGCAGAGGCTTTTTGGCTTGACAACTGCAGGGGAAAAATCACATCCAAGTTTTGCAAAGTATATTTTGGAAATAAACACTGAAGTTTAATTAAATAACAAAGCAAAACCAACAGACACCCCACTCCTGCCCCCAGCACCNCCCCCCCAAACACTATTTTCCCCCCTCCAGTAAATGAGGTCATGCAGCCTGATTGCCTGGGCCCATCTGTTGCCGTTCATAAGTATGTTATTTTTTTAAAGGGCAATACTAAATGGTATTATGTAGTTATCTACTTTTGTCTGCCTCTTGGCTTGTCAAGCACTGTCATTATACCGACCGCTGTTCTTAAAACAGGATTTTGGTTAAAATAGTATATACCTGCCATCTGGTTGAAAAATGTAAGCTTCCTACACAACTAAGTGGAGTTGTACTGCTGTATTAGGAATAGCTCGTTGTTCTCTTGAAAATAGCAGCTGATGGCAGATTGCAGAAATCAGCCAGTTATCAGCTGTCATTAAGCTATTTGATATCTGACACACACGGAAAACATGCTATTTATGAGTATGCAATTATGTTATAGAACTATTCCTCTCTTTTTTTTTCCCCATTCCTTTTTTTCCCTTCCCTTTACTCATTTAAAAGTGTTGGTTTGGCTGGACGGGCAAGCAGAGTCCCCCTTAATATCCAGAGGACAGACGTGCTGCAGACTGAAGGTGTGCCAGGCTCCCTGTAACATCAAAAAGGGGTCTGAGAGGGGTGTGAAAATAAATTTGGTGTTCCCCTGCCACAGAACTACAGGGGTGTAAAGAGAAATGTCAGCTGCTGGAGGAGGCAGTGAGGCGCGGTGATGCTGTGACCTGTTCCCTTGTAATGCATTTTAAGGTAAATTACGGTGACAAAAAACCAAGCCAGCCACAGTCTGCTGAAAAAGAGGATTAAGTCTCACTTCTATGACTGGAAAAGGGAGCAAAAAGAGCAGTCAAAATAGGATGGGCTGCTGTAAAGGCTATTAATTTCACTCAGAGGTGGTATGAGGAGGTATTATTTTCATGTGGGCTGGGGCTTAGACCATGATTAATCTGCTTCAGTGACATTGAAATCTTGTGAGCACATCCTGCAAGATTTTGCTCAAAAGTGCTATAAATAATGGCTGATTATTCTTACAAGGTTTTGACTATATTAAACCAGAAATGTTTTGAGAACTACGAGGAGTTTGTTGTCCCCACTGGCAACACCCCCCACCCCCACCATCCCAATCTCTTCTCCTGTATGAGGGTTGACTGGAAAATTAAGTCTTTGCTGGTTTGGTTTCAGCACAATCTAGATCAGGTTTGGGTCTGAATCCTCTTGGCTTTTCAAATGACATCTGAGATTCTGGTTGCGAAAGGTCTTCAGTAATTTTGCTTTTAAAAGTTACTTCACCCACAACCATCCATCCACAGTGAAAATGCATCCAGCTCTGTAATTATAAGTTTTAGGGTGTTACAGTCGTCAGAGGTATGTTCTAACAGAAAATTGGGTAGCAAAAGTGTAGGTCAGAGGTTGTGGATTGCTTTTTGTTCGTTGACTTTTCCTCACCAAAGGAGTATTTGGAAATTTTATTATGGAGACTAATCACGTCTCCCTCGCTTCAGGCTTTTGGAGACCTTCTTAGGCCATCAAAGCAACTTCAGCAATCTCAGTATTTTGGCAACGTTGCAACTACTTTGACAGTAAAAAGTCTTGAAGCTGGTGCAGAGGGCACTCCCCACAGAGGGAGGTTTGTGGGAGGGAGTGGTACCCGGGAGTGATTCTTGTGAGACCCCCCTGCAGTGCTGCCTCCAGCTCTGGACTCTCCAACATCAGAGCACAGACCTGTTGGGGTAGGTGCAGATGAGGCCATGAAGATGCTTCAAGGGCTGGGACCCCTCTACTGTGAGGACAGGCTGAGAGAGTTACAGGTGTTCAACCTGGAGAAGAGAAAGCTCTGGGGAGACTTTAGAGCCCCTTCCAGTCCCTAAAGGGGGCTACAGAAGAGGTGGGGAGGGACTCTTGATCAGGGAGGGAAGCTATAGGATGAGGCTGAACAGTTTTAAACTGAAAGAGGGGAGACTGAGGTGAAGAAATTCTTTGGTGTGAGAGTGGTGAGACCCTGGCCTAGGTTGCCCAGAGAAGCTGTGGCTGCCCCATCCCTGGAGGGGTTCAAGGCCAGGCTGGATGGGGCTTTAAGCAACCTAGTCTAGTGGGATGTCCCTACCCAGGGCTGGGGCTTGGAACGGGATGGTCTTTAAGATCCATTCCAACTCAAACCATTCGGTGATTCTGTGACTGTGGCTCTGGAGCACTCCTTCCCAGGCATGCACACAAGCAGCTCCCAGTGCTTCCCTGCTGCCGGAGCTGACATTCCTAGGGAAAACCCATGGTCTGCAGTTGCTGTGGAAAAGCCTTCTGGTGGCACACAGGGGAGGCTGGCAGAGGAGGGGAGGGCAGAGGCCTTTGCAGAAGGAAAAATGCAGACGTTTGACAGTTTGGGGCAGTTTGGCAGAAAATCGCTCTTCCTCTCCGCTTCCTGGAGGGCATACAGTTATTTGCAATTCCCAGCTGCTTATTCTCTGCCTGGGTGTGCTGCTCCTCCCCTCTCGGCCACCACCTTCCCCTTCTCGCTTACGTCTCGCCAACTGGCGGGAGCAGATTTGCTGCCTTGGTTTGGTTTCCCTTTGGCTCAACCTTCACGGCCCATTTGACCTTCCTCAGCCTGGCAAAAGGTTAGTGAAAGCCTGTTTATATGTCTCTCTTTCTTTGGTGTGGAATCTTCTTGAGTTTATCTGCACTGAAACAGGTCCAGGAGACGGCTAACGAGAAAAGGAAATAATCAAGTCTTCTGGTTTGAGAAAACTCATAACCAGAAAGATAGATACCAGAGTACCAGATACCAGTTAGATGCCAGAAAGAAATTCTTTACTCTGAGGATGGTGAGGCACTGGGACAGGTTGCCCAGGTTGTGGATGCTCTATCTGTGGAGGGGTTCAAGGCCAGGTTGAATGGGGCTTTGAGCAACCTGGTCTGGTGGGAGGTGTCCCTGCCCGGGGTAGGAGGGTTGGAACTTGATGGTCTTTAAGGTCCCTTCCAACTCTAAGCATTCTATGGTTCTATGAGAACAATTTATCGTCTTTCAGACAATTATTCTCTCACCTGATGACCCTTCCTCACCCAGGAAAGGGGAGTTGGGGAACGCAAAGAAACCTGAGGGTTGAAATGTAAATAGATTTAATAGAATAAGACTAAATAATTAACAATACTGCTAAAGATCCGGTATTAA
>VZTM01004887.1:238065-261854 GCA_013400555.1 Jacana jacana | reverse complement strand
CCCCCAGCCGCTCGGCTCCCTCTCAGCACGAATTTCCCCCAGCCTCCACGCTGCGTATATATACGTGGGAGGCGGGTTGACAGCTTGCTCGCAGACAGAACGCAGGGTACTAGACGGGAAAGAGAAGAGCGTTACAAAAACATCTGCTCCGAGCTGGGACCGGAGATGTTTGCATAATTTATTAGTATTTTTAGAAAACAAGCGTAATTAGGGAAATAAATATTTGTCGTCCGTTCCACATGTCCCGTGGTTGAGTATTGAATGATGTCACCGCCGAGTGGCTTTGCCTATTACCGCTGTGTGCAGCAGAGGGCACTGCCTGGTGCTCGGCTCTTACCCTGCAGCACAATTCTGCTTGGTTTGGGTTTTTTTTTGCTTTATTACCCGGAAAGCAGCCTGAAGAATACTTCTTAAGTATCTGGGTGTCGCGGTTTCAGCCAAAACTACCAAAAGCAGATGGGCAGATGGCCTTTCCTCCCCCCAAAAGGAAGGGAGAGGAAGAGGATAAGGAGATTCACGAGTTTAGAATGAATTAAACTATTTTAATGAAGAATTAATACTAAAATTGAAATAAAAACAAAAGGAAGAAAATAACGAAATAGATCTAATCTGTACAAAACTGTATCAAGCTCCCAGGATGACGATCACATCACCAGCAGCATCAGGAAAAGTCCCAGACTGGACTGGGTGCCTGACAGGAGCTGGATTCCAGCTCTGGAGTCAGGAATGCTGGGATGGGGATCAGAGGCAGATGCTCAGACAGGGTCCTCCTCAGACATGGGCCACTGAAGAAAGAGGGCTGACCCTTTGACCCCTCAGCTTTTATACTGAGCAGGATGCAGATGGGATGGAATACCCTGTTGGTCAGGTTTGGGTCACCTGTGCTGTCCCCTCCTCCCTGCAGGTGTGACCCCTCGAGGCTTTTCCATTTCCAACCCTCCAAGGGGGCAAATAACTCAATTCCCTGCCCTTGGTTGTTCCAGCAATAAGTACAAGCCAGGGTCTCTCTGCACACCCTGCCTTGGGGTCATTGGGTCTGATCTCTGCCAGAGTGAACAGTTTCTGGACAATCTGCTGTTCATGTCAGAGTTTAGTCAGTCAGCAGAGGCCCAGCTAAAAAAGTGATATTGTCAAACAGAGAATTGGTTCTATTTTACCTCAAACCAGGACGCTTGGTTACCATCTAGAACTTACTCTGAGTGCCTTTGTCAGATTCTTTCCATTGTATCTTCATAAAATCCAGTGAGATGGCCCGTCTAAGGGTGGTCTGTCAGCAGTTTTATGTGTTTTGGAAAAAAAAATATTAAAAACCATCAAGTGTTGTGCTCATTCTCTTAGTTCACCTGCAGTCATCCCTGTCACCACGACTCCAGTCACAATCATGATGAAACTGGGGAAGACATAGGCAGATCCCTCATCCTGCAATGATGATGTGGGTGAACTCCTATTAAAACAGGGTTAGAGTTTGAAGAACTTGCCAACCTGCAGCAACCACTGCAAGGCTGGATACTGAAGTATTTTGATGATTTCTACAGGCAGGATATTTTGCACAATGCCATGACCCCTTTTCAAGAGAAAAATAATCTAAAATAACCTTTCTGGAAGCTGTCTGATATAAAAAAGTGTGTGGGATGGTTTATTACAAGTTTCATAATCCTACACTAAAAAGCAGTTTATATCAGTACCATCTCTTGAGCACATTCAACTTGCCTGGTTCAGAAATAAATTAAAATAAGGCAAGAGTTCATTACATTTGAATGCAACACACTGGGGATGAAAACATTCTTTGCGGTAAGAGATGAGGAGGTGAAATTGTTCTTCTGAGAAGGAAGAGCATATTTGGGCGAGCCTTGGCCACGCATGTTTGTGCATGCAACCTTGGTTATAAATCCCAGTATTCTCCAACACCGCTGCTGAATTCTTACTATAGTTAGACTGATGCTATCCTCAAAAAAGAGAACTCTTTGAAGGGCCCGGTAGCCACTACCCCATCAAGTCAGGCAAGGTCAATAATGCTGGATAAATCTGTGCTAGTATATAAAGACAACACAATCATGAGGTGCAATGACTCGATGCTTCAGCTGTTGCTCATCCAGGTACTGCTTGTAGAGGCCAAGCTAATTTTTGGGGTAAGAAAAAGTGAAAGGAGCTGGGCTCAAAGGAAAGATGAGGTGATTATTCATGCCAGAGGGAGTATCCTGCACAACTTCTGGCTGGATGATGCTGTGGGTGCAGGAGGTTCACGAAGGCTGACAGGGAGACCAGGCAAGCCTTTGGCAGAGAGGGCTCCTGGAGACAACTCCATAGAGGAATCACAGCAAATCCCCTGAGCTGAAAATGGGGGAGAGACACAGATTATTAGGGGGATGTATGAATGCTGCCTTATCCTTCCCTGGCTGCGCACTGCTGGCCCCTTTAGGAGGCTGAATGTTGGGCTGTGTATTGGGGATTGCTGGGGCCTTGCTTCTATTTTAATGGTTTTATAATTCAAATTAAAAAAAAAATAAAAAAAAGCTGTTGAAAGCAGTTCTTGTGCAAATCAATCATAAATGTAAAGTGGTTTCAGGTGCCTGACAATCTGCATTCATTGCTTGGCTATCAGGATGTAAATCATAGTTATAAACCCATGGCCATGGAAGGTTTCTGTTGTATTTATTCAGATGGCTTTCAAGCCTCAGTTAAGAATGTGTTTCTCTAAGTGTTCTCAAGTGCTACCTTCTCGTGGCTTGGGTTTTTTTGTTGTTGTTGAATAGTTGACTAAAATGGTGTGAAGTGAATAACTGTGATGTTATTATTATTATATTCCTCCCCCTGACCTCCCATATTTTCTCAGTCCCACGAATAGATCTCCAGTTTGCAGGATGTCAGAGTTGAATAGTTGCTTTCTTTAATGTTGTATCCTGAGAGTTGAGGTATTTGTGAACAGGTTACAAGGGCAAACTGCTATTCAAATGACCAAAATGTAGAATTCTGGACTAAATTACTGTGCATTTATTGCAGGAGTCCTGTGGCCACAGTAGTAAGTCCAGTCTTCTAGAAGAAAGGCAGCTCAGTCCGGTAGGGATGGTGAGGCCCCACCTCAAGTCCAGTTTCGGGCCCTTCACTCCAAGAAGGACATTGAGGTGCTGGAGCATGTCCAGAGAAGGGTGATGGAGCTGGTGAGGGGTCTGGAGCACAAGTCTTGTGAGGAGGGGCTGAAGGAGGTAGGGGTGTTTAGCCTGGAGGAAAGGGGGCTGAGGGGGAGACCTTCTCGCTCTTTATAACTCCCTGAAAGGAGGGTGTAGTGAGGTTGGGGTCAGTCTCTTCTCCCAAGGAACAGGCGATGGGACAAGAGGAAATGGCCTCAAGTTGTGCCAGGGGAAGTTTAGATTGGATGTTAGCAAAACTTCCCTTACTGAAAAGGGTTATCAAGCCTTGGAAAGGCTGCCCAGGGAAGTGGTGGAGTCACCATCCTTGGAGATATTTGAAAGGTGGGTAGATGTGGTGCTCTAGAGATACAGTTTACTGATGTTTTTTGTCAGTGTTAGGTTGATGGTTGGACTCAATGATATAAAAAGCCTACACAAACTACACAATTCTATGTTTCTATGATTCTATGAATTATGGCTATGTGTCCTGCACTCCCTCCATCTCCATCCAGCAGAGTATGGCCAGCATCAAAAGGCCACGGCTCCATGACTTTGAAGGGAGTATTTCAATTAATCGCAGTGTAATTTTCCTGGGTACTGGGATGCTGTGGATGCCCAGGGCAGGGTCCTGGTGAGGGGTGCGTGCCATGGCATTGCCAGCCTCTGGAGGAACAAACAGCTTTTCTCTTGGCTGGGTTTTGCTGTGGCCAGCCTGCTTGCCCAGGCTTGGGGAGAGCCCTCAGAACTGCATGCACTCGGAGGTTTGATCTCCAGGGCTTTCATCCTCCCAAACAAGCAAGTCCTGTCCACATGCAAATACTCAGTAAGCATCAAACTGGGTCATCCTTTTGGGTTTCATTCACTTAGGCTGGACATTAGGAAAGAATTCTTCACAGAAAGAGGGTTAGTCACTGAAATGGGCTGCCCCAGGGAGGGGGTGGAGCCCCCATCCCTGAATGTGATTCATAGTCGATTAGATGTGGTGTTGAGGGATCTGGTGTAGGGGAGAGCTTTGTAGAGTGGGGCTGATGGTTGGACTCGATGATCCTAAGGGTCTCTTCCAACCAAAATGATTCTATGATTCTATTTAACACTTTCATATTCTTCTTAGTTTGGCAACCATTGTGTCTTGCTGTGAGACTCAGAAACAACCCCCCTTTGCTTGGGGATGGCCCTTTTGCTTATTTGCATGTGTGGTTTCAGACCAGCATCTATGTTTCAGGTCCTTCTTTCCCCTTCCTTCTGGATCCGAGCAACAAGTGCTGGTGGTGGGACTGGTGGGATGGTCTAGAGCAGGCAAGGTTGCCCACTGGGAACTGGGCTGTGGTGGGGCAGAAAGAGTCATCAGGCATAAGCTGATCCTGATCCATAGCATGAGCCTGGGGCTGGTGGGGCTTCCTGTCACAGGTGAAGGTTTTTGGTGTGGTAATGAGCCCCATGAGCTCTCTACCTTCTTCTTCCAGCCTTAAATCACTGCTACATTCAAAGCATGTTCTGTTTTCTTCCCTTTGCCATTCTTCCCCACCTCAAACAAAACTGGTTTGTCATAAGGCTGAGCAAAAAGAAAAAATATTAAATCCTTTCATTTATTTTTTTCAGGGGACATTTTACAGATAGTTTAACATTAAAGAGAAAGGAAAGACAGGGACTGCTTGTGTCTCAAAAGCTACCTTGTCCTACTATCTATGCCTGTCAGTGTAGGGACAGCTATGGGCACTAGGCACAGTCAACAGGTAAGATGTGCATGAAGACCATCTTTTCATTGGATCACAGAATGCTTTGAGTTAGAAGGAACCTTTAAAGGCCCTCCAGTCCAACCCCCCGTCATGGGCCAGGGCGCCCTCAACAAGACCTGGTTGCTCAGAGCCCCATCCAACCTGACCTTGAATGTTTCCAGGGATGGGCCATCTACAACCTCTCTGGGCAACCGGGGCCAGTGTCTCACCACCCTCAGCATAAAACATTTCTTCCTTAGACCTAATCTAAATCTTGCCTCTTTTAGTTTAAAAAGACCCCTCATCCTGTTGCAACAGGCCCTGCTAAAAGGTTTGTCCCCCACTTTTTGATCTCTAGTTAGGATGCAGGGCTGGCACTAGGAGATGCGAGTGCTGTTCCTACACGGGGGTAGTTCCCCTTTAGGGCTCTCAGTTGGAGCCTGCTCCATCATTTTCTCCTATTTCTTTTCTGGGATGCTGAAGCCCAGTGAGAGCCAAAGGGGCCATATTTGCAGTTGTGGGATTTCTGGGCAAAATAAATTGAAAACCGGCATTCTCTTCACTATGAAAGATGAGGCAAGTGAAATCACCAGACAGCTTTTATAAACAAAGAGTCCTAGACTGTGTGCCTCTGTCTAACCAGCAGCCGTGTCTCCCAGGGTGGCTGGGAGGCTGTTTCAGTTGTATTCCAAGCTACAGAAGTGGTGTAAGTAATATAGTCCCTAATTAATAGACCACACTGTCGTGTTTAATTAATAAACCCCTCTGACTTGACAACCCAAGTACTTGGAATTATTTTTTTCTTGGTTGTGAATAGGAAAAAAAGATGGCTAGTGATTTCACATATTTAGAAAGATGTTGTTTTCTTTTTTCTGGGTCTCAGGTTTTCACTGCATTTGCACTGATCTATGGAATTTAGTGTTCTGTCTTCAGAGTAGAATGAATAAAGATGCCACAGGAAAAGAAAAAAAGTTGTTTCCTTTCTAGACTTCAAGTTCCTGTACAGATGTCAGTATGGTGCATATTTATGCCTGTTAATTTTTATTGAAATAGGAGTTTCTTGCCATTAAACCTCATGCTCCCACAGATTTCTTCTTCCTTTTTTGTTTGTTTTTTTTTTGTTTGTTTTTCTTTTGGAAAAGAAGCTGTGCAAGCAAACTCCATTAGAAAACCAAGAGCAACGTTGTAGGAGACGCAAAGTACATTTCAACTTTGTTTTTGTCTCCACCACATCTAGAAATGGAGACTGTAGGATTGTATTAGCCCATGTAGACCTATCTCAGACTGTTAACGCGCCGGAGGGAGGGAGCCGAACGCTCCAGCGAAACAGATGGTGCTCATGAGTCTGTCTGTGTAACACTTCCCACACCAGGCAGTGGGTGGAAGGATGGGAGAAGACTTCTCTACGCTGGCATGGAGCCGGGTACAGCGCCGGGCTGCTTGGCACCAGATGTGGACAGGCCAGATGTGAGCCTTCCTCTGCTGTATACCTCCATCCTTCTTCAGGGCTTCAGTCTGCAGACTGAAGCAGGACCCATGGTCCCACTGAAGTCCTTGGTGTTGCAGGAGTGGTTGCTGCCAGAGGAGTTGTTTGGAGCTCAGTGGTTTATTCAGAGAGGCTCCATCCCCATCCTTCACCAAGAGCCTTTACAACTGTGAGGCTGGTTGTTACCCAGAGCTGAGGGCAGCAGCATTAACGTAACTGCAGGTGGAAAAGACTTTCTGGTGATCTTCAAGGGGTTAGATGGCCACACAGTGGCCTTTCCTGATTTTTCAGCAGCTAATTTGTCAGCTGAAACCTTTCAGTTCTTTCCCCAACACTGTGTTTATACAGAGTTGGATTTTATGTGCTCTGAACGGCTGCGTTATTTTGCTGTGCCCAGAAGATAATGAGAACAATTAAGAAGATGATAATGAGAATAATCCTAAAGAGGGGGTGAGACGATCTAAGAAGAATCTGTATCTTCAAGAACGGTTCCTATGCCAGGGCTCGCTGACACACGCAAAAGTGCTTTTTGCTTCCCAACCATATCATGGTGGTTTCATCCTGCATCACCCAGGATCAGCATCAGCAGGGACCTGTGACCAGGCAGAGGGTCCTGGATGCTTTAAAGGGTATAGCCTGTAATTAAAGGCTCAATTCCCTGCCCTGGAGGAGGGCAGCTGTTAACTCTGCCGTCCCAATGACCTGGACAAGGGGACTGAGTGTATCCTCAGCAAGTTCGCTGATGATACCTAACTGGGAGGGCTGGCTGACACTCCAGAGGGCTGTGCCACCATCCAGCATGACCAGGACAACCTGGAGAACTG
Organism: Jacana jacana; assembly: GCA_013400555.1. Classification (NCBI taxonomy): domain Eukaryota; kingdom Metazoa; phylum Chordata; class Aves; order Charadriiformes; family Jacanidae; genus Jacana; species Jacana jacana. The sequence goes on along the minus strand of VZTM01004887.1, from coordinate 254,701 downwards.
GGCAGAGAAGAACTGAATCAGGTTCAACAAGGGCAAGTGTAGGGTCCTGCACCTGGGGAGGAAGAACCCCAGGCACCAATATAGGTTAGGGGTGGATCTCCTGGAAAGCTCATCTGAGGAGAAGGATCTGGGAGTCCTGGTAGAGAGTAAACTATCCATGAGCCAGCAGTGTGCTCTTCTTGTCAAGAGGGACAATGGGATCCTGGGCTGCGTAGGGAAGAGTGTGGCCAGTAGGTCAAGGGAGGTCATTCTCCCCCTCTGCTCTGCACTGGTGAGGCCACAACTGGAATACTGCGTCCAGTTCTGGGCTCCCCAGTTCAAGAGAGACAGAGAACTACTGGAGAGAGTCCAGAGTAGGGCAAGAAAGATGATGGAGGGATTGGAGCATCTCCCTGGTGAGGAAAAGCTGAGAGAGCTGGGACTCTTTAGCCTGGAGAAGAGAAGGCTGAGGGGAGACCTTATTAGTGCTTATAAGTATCTGAAGGGTGGGTTGAAGGAGGATGGAGCTGGACTCTTTTCAGTGGTTCCGAGTGACAGGATGAGGGGCAATGGGCACAAGCTGGGACTTGGGAAGTTCCATTGGAATATAAGGAAAAACTTCTTTTCTTTGAGGGTGGCAGAGCCCTGGGAGAGGCTGCCCAGAGAGGGTGTGGAGTCCCCTTCTCTGGAGACCTTCAGGCCCCACCTGGATGTAGCCCTGAGTGATGTGCTCTGGGCAACCCTGCTTTAGCAGAGGAGTCGGACTGGGTGATCTCTAGAGGTCCCTTCAACTCTGACAATTCCCTGATTCCGTGATCCCCTTTTAACCCTTTGCTGAGCTGCGGTGTTAGGACATACCCATCACTTAACTCCCTGGCCCTGGGAAGGGTCAACTGTGACTTTTGTCACTGGGGGGGACTGTGCGGTAATTTGAGGGTATATACTTGATCTCTTGATGCTGTGTGTAGGTAGCTGTATGCACTGTGTCTATAATATATATATAATATATAATTAACATAAGGAAAGATTCTTTTTTTGCAAATATGTGAGTAAATAAACAAGTTCAGCCCACATAAGTCATCAGACCAAGAGCGATAACTCATTGGCCATCTGCTTTTCTCTGTGATGTTGTTTTCCTTGCCTGCCTCACAGAGAGCTTCAGCTTGCCATCTTCAGATCATTCAGTTGTCGTAGTTGTCCTCAGGAAGGATGGGTGACTGTGTTTTGTTTCTGTCCAGGGAGATCATGGTATCCAAGAAAAAAGTTGAGTTCTAGAAAAGTCAAGGACACCATGAACTCATCGTACATGAATTATGAACTTTGTCAGGATAACGGATTTGTTTCTGGAGTTATTTATTTTTAATCTAAACCCAGTAATTACTCCTTTTTGGTAAATGTGGAACCCTAACTTGTGCAGGAATATGTTCAAACCTGGGTAAACATAATTAAGTTTCTTTAGGAGCATTCTGTACCCAACCACTTGCCTCCAACACCTGGGAGATGTTCCTGTGTGTAGTACCTGTAGTAATTTGTGTTCACATTGGTGGATACGTCTCCGTAACTGACTCTAAAGCTGCACACCCTGTTTTGGAAAGGACTTGTACAGTTCTTTCCATTAGAGGTCTATAGGGTCACCTTTTTCTCCCTTTAGAAGGGGAAAGATAGTCTGAACCTTTTCTGAATTTGTTGCTGTTTTTGACCACTGAGTTTTCTCCCAGTCAGTAAGATCAGCTCTCTTTTCTTAAACATTTTAAATATTTTATGAGTCAGAAGGTTTGAATTTCTTACCTAACTGTTCCAGGGGTGGTGGACTGTTGATATTAGAAGATGGATCTGGTGAAATTTGTGTTTGTTCTGAAATTGCCAGGCTTTGCATTGATTTTCAGGGCGTAGCAATCGGGAGGAATGCAGTTTTCTGAAGCGCTACAGCTAAATAGGAGTCTGTTCAGACACCCTCTGAATCGACACCTTGCCACTCTCCAAGTGGCTTGCTCAACATCTCAACTCGCTAAAAGAGGAGCCTGCGTTACTGTCATCATGTGTCCACGGGTCAGCGTTCTTGTTTGGTTTGTGGTTTTGGGTTTGTTTTTTTTTAAATAGGGAAAACGTAAAATGCGTTGGAAACTTCTCTAACTGGTTAGGCCAAAACAAGGAGCAGAACTACGTATTTAAACGAGCTGTTGATAGCATACAGTTATGAAAAAAAATAATAATCATACTTTGATAATGTTAGTGGTATATGTCTCATTAAAATTGACAAGAAGTCTTACTCAACAGAAGTCTGTGGTTTTTAAAAAACATATTAATAATATTGAATCATTGACATTCCTTTGCAACTAACGGGTGGTTGGTTACTTTTGAGGACAGCGAGTACTGGTAGTTTTGTTTCCTGCTGATTTATCTTTTTTTTCTCTCCTGGACAAAGGCAGCTGGCTGACTGTAGCTGATATTCAAGCAGTGTGAGCCCAGGCAAGCCTGGATTGTGCCTGTGAATCACTGCTTCTGACTCCTAGGACATTCCATGGACCCGATCTCCTCTAACAATAAAATACCTCCCTTCCAGGGTTCCTCTAGGGATGCTTTTTTATAGCTGCACACACACCTGGGTGCCTGGTACCAGCTTCCTGGAGTTTGCTCGTGCTTGTTTTATGGGGTTAGAGTCCAACAGCCAGGCAGGGATCGCTGTGTTTCTTGCGTTGATTCCTGCCATGAAGACTGAGAAGGACTGAAATCGAGGAGCCTTTTGCCTGCCCGTGTCCAGCCGTGCCTGCCCTCCAGCACACTGGCAAGTCTTTGTCCCACTTCACTGGCCAAAAGCAGGGGGTCTGGGCAGGGTCTCTGTTTCAGAAGACACCCCACCTCCCCATCTTCTTTCAAACTGTTGACAGCCAATACTGCTGGTGTGACTGAAGTACTGAGGCATGTTCTTCTGAGCGCTAGTTTGGCATGTTTTAAAAGGTGTCTGTGATCTGTAATCATAGCTTCTGTGCTTTTTTAATCATCGAGGAACAATAATTCTTCTGCTTATCCTCCTTTGCCTTTCATCCTCCTCCATCCCACCTTGCCAAAAGCATGTGATGTTCCTGAGCTTGCTGTAACCTTTCAGTCCTCTTCTGTAGCTGGAACATTTTCCCTCCTGTGAAGGTACCCAAATAATACACTTATGTCTAGAAGCAGCTTGTCAAATGTGCATGTAGCCACAGCGATGGCAGTTTCTGTGGGCTGGGCCACACTAATTTGCAAAAAATACCCCTAACATTAAACAGCTTGAATAACTTCAAACTGCAGCAGCCTGGTTCTGCAGGATCCTCAGTGATTTAACTATGCGTTTGCTGCTGGCTGGAGCACTTGCTCCATGTCATCTAATTAAAGGGGATTTCAGCTCTTGGTTCCTTTTGTGAACCTGAAGTCCAAAGGCTCCTCAGACAGTGGACATCACTGTGGCAACCGGCTGTGTTCCTCCTCAACTACACAATCTGTAAATCCAGACAGGGATGTTTCCATGGATGTCTGGTGGAGCATCTAGCCACAAGCTAGTATGGACTGGGCTCGCCAGACCTTAGCAAAGCATTTGACACTGTCCCCCACAGAATTCTCATGGAAAAACTGGCTGCTCATGGCCTGGATGAGCGTAGGATCTGCTGTATCGAGCACTGGCTGGAAGGATGATCCCAAAGGGTGGTGCTCAATGGAGTTCAATCCAGCTGGTGGGCGGTCACAAGTGGTTCCTCAGGGCTCAGTACTGGGGCCTTTCCTTTTTATTATCTTCATTGATGATGTCAATAGGGACATAGAAAACACTGTCAGTGAGTTTGCAGGTGACACCAAGTTGGGTGGGAGTGTTGATCTGCTTGAGGGCAGGGATGGTCTACAGAGGGACTTGGATAGACTGGATAGATGGNAGAGGCCTGGAGAATAAGGCTTATGAGGATCGATTGAGGGAGTTGGGATTGTTTAGTTTGAGGAAGAGGAGGCTGAGGGGAGACCTCATCCCTCTCTACAACTGCTTGAAAGGGCATTGTAGAGAGGTTGGTGCTGGTCTCTTCTCACGGGCAATGAGCGACAGAACAAGAGGGAATGGCTGCAAGCTGCAGCAGGGGAGGGTTAGGCTGGACATGAGGAAAAAGTTTTTCACAGAGAGAGTGGTCAGTCAGTGGAATGGGCTGCCCAGGGAGGTGGTGGAGTCTCCATCCCTGACTGTGTTTCAGAGTAGATTGGATGTGGTGTTGAGGGACCTGGTGTAGGGGAGAACTTGTAGAGTAGGGCTGCTGGTTGGACTTGATGATCCCAAGGGTCTCTTCCAACCTGAATGATTCTGTGATTCTATGATTATGAGACGGGCAAACCAAACACTAGTTCTTCAAAATGAATGTACAAACACATTTTTTGTAGAGTTTAATGAGGAAGGTGAGGCAGAGAGGGAAGTTTAATGAGGAAGGAGGGCTAGAAATAAAACTCTTACCACCTTCTTTACCTCTGGGGGAATGGGAATGGACAGGAACACTTGACCACCTACCTACCTACCAACAGTTTGAACCACAAAGCTCATGGGCTCCAGCTGGGGCACCGTTGTTTGCCTCCTCCTCTCTCATAGTTTATGCTGATAGTTCTTCTTGGCAAAGCTGGTGAGCTAAACTGATTTTTATTATTTTTATTTTTTTTTTAAACACCTGCCTCGAAAATCCCATCCTCCCACGTAATTACCTCTATTTGTCGCCAAAAATCACGGCGGTGCAAAGGCTTGTTAGTTGATGGGATAAGAGAGGATAAGACGGGTCTCTCAATCCTCCTTCCTTTTGTGTGCACCGGAAGGCTCTTGGCAGAAAAGATAGCTGGATTTCCAGTGCAGCAGGGAACCACACTGGCTTCTAGTGAGATAACTGGGCAGATGCTCGAGGAGATTACGCAATAAAACCCGTACCTTACTTTTCAGGGGCTGGGGCTGTGATAATTGCTGCAGGACCACTTATTAGGCAAATAATTAGTCTTTTCAGATAAGAAGTGGGATGCAGTATACACTGGGGAGATTTATGGGAGCTAGAAGGTAACACACACATACGTTGGCAGCTGTTTCCAGCGCTTATTTGGTGCCTTTGATTTCACTCCTGAATTTTATTTCAGCAGCTTCAGATAAGGCAGGATGGAGAATATGGTGGCTGAAAAGCAAAGCAGCTGAGAAATGGGTATGAAAAGCCTGCATATGATACCCACTCCTTTCATAAGGAGTATTTCTTTTATGACCTCCTCCTGCTTGGTATTTAACATTTCAAAGAACTTTGGGGGGACTGTCTGGAGGCTGTGTCTTCGCAGAGCCAGTAGCCAAGGATTTAAAGTATTGTCATCGCTGGCCCGAAGCTGAAAACTGCGGGCGGTTTTAATCTGGGGAGGGCGTGCAGGGGGGTGTTGAAACCCAACCTTTTGTCTTCAGATTAGGAGTGCAGGAGGATAGACTTAAGGGGTGTTAGGGAGAGGTTTTTTCATTGGCAGCTGGGTAATAGCGTCAGGCTTTGGAAAGACTTTTTTTTTTTCTTCCAATTCTTTGTTATTTCAGTAATTACTACGTGGTGGGTAGAAATCCGTGGAGTTGGTGTTGGTTTTGTTGGATTTTTTTTTTTAAAGTAGCACAGCAATGACAGGAGGATGTGGGCAATAAAAACAAGTCCTTGTTTCTATAACTTTTTACTCCTCGGATGACTGAGGGCACTTCAATGCGTTCTGGGATAGGCTGTCATTGTTTCAGTCCTGGAGGTCTGTGGGGCTTTTTTTTTTGGTCTTGGTTCCATCAGCTGGGATAATAGTAAGATCCATCTCTGGAAAGGAAGGAATTGAAAAAGGAAGGAATAAAAAAAAAATCCCCACAATGATCTGACTCTGGCATCGTGCTCTGACAAATGTGTAATCTGCCAGCTGTGAAGGCAGGCTGCCTGATCTACCTTACCCTGTGTGGGAGATGGAAAGGTTCCCAAGCATCTCCCCCATCAAGAAAATGAGTCCCCACCAAAAAAGGCGAGCCTTTGAGCACCTGCATCTGCAGTTTCTTTTACTTTCTGTTAGAACCTAGGAAATACTCGTCCTGAGTATGTGCTGATTCCTGGAATAGCTGGGGGTTAAGGGCACTTGAAATCTTTAGGCAGGGAAATGTGGTGACTCCTGGCAAGAGTTTCTGAGGTGAGTACCACAGCCTAGTTTGATTTACCCCTGTTGGCCTGTGAAGGTATCGAGGTCAGCTCAAGAGTGATCAGTTTTAATGAAACCTAGAGGCTTTCTAGCTCTCCGTTTTCTAAGCGAGTCTTTCAACTAGAATTCTAATGCTAGGAGATTTCACTTTCATGTAAATTATCTCACTTAAGATGTTTGCTTCTTTTCGAAAAAAGATCTTTTTTAGCTTTCCGAAAGTATGAAGTGTAAGTGGTTCTCTGTGCCTCGCAAGAATTCATTATAATATGAAAAGCATTTTGAAAGAAAACTTACCCTGTGCCAGTGCTGTTCACATGCCTCAAAGGGTGTAAGTACGCTTTTGTGGCGGGNCAACTCCCTCAATCGATCCTCATAAGCCTTGTTTTCCAGGCCTCTAACCAGCTTTGTTGCCCTCCTCTGTACTCGCTCCAGCACCTCGATATCTCTCTTGTGCTGAGGTGCCCAGAACTGGACACAATACTCAAGGTGTGGCCTAACCAGTGCTGAGTACAGGGGGACAATCACCTCCCTACTTCTGCTGGTCACACTATTCTTTATGCAAGCCAGGATGCCACTGGCCTTCTTGGCCACCTGGGCACACTGCTGGCTCATGTTTAGCCTCCTGTCGACCAGCAAAGTGGGGAGTGGGGACTATGCTTTTCAGAACTACAGAGTTGGGGTTTTTTTCCTTTATTTTCCTACTTTTATTTTAGTTTACTTTTCTTACTTTTGCTATTTCAGTATCGCGGTGATATTCCTTTGGTAGTAAGGGGTGTTTTTCTTAACATCTACGTGCTACACTTCTTCTCAGCCTTGACTCTGGTAGGGAGGTTGTAGGCTGAAAAATTCGCAGGGGAGCCTGCTCTTCTACCCAGTGTGACACTCGAAGTGCTGTGTTAGAAGTACTTTGTTAAGGTGAGGCTTTGGGTGCTGCTCCCTTCTGCTTAGCTCCACAGGGGAGTCACCTTGCACTGACCCCCAGAAAATCTGGGAGATAACAGTGCTCTGCTGCAGTTAAGCCCTTCTTCTTCCTATTGAAACCCACATGAATTAATAGCAAAGCAACTGACAGCCACCTGGTAATATAAAGGGATGTATAGAAAAAAAAGAGCTCCCTGTGGATGGTCCATTTGCTTTACCAGATCACACCATTATGTAGGGCATCACTTAGTAAGACAAAAATGGTTTTGTTGGACTAGTCTCCAGCTGAAGAATTTAACTTTCTTACAAGATGTTGGGAGAACTCTGAGATTCAGTGCTATAAAATGGTTCTTTTTTTTTGTTTTTTCACCTGTTCCTCTACTAGAAGACACAAATCTCTGTGCTCAGGAGAAATGCCCAGAACAGCTTCTACAGAGAGGCAAGTGCAAGCAGTTGCCTGCATAAACCTCCATCTGAACAGGGCAGTGGGAAATTGTCTCGGGGGGGACACTGAGACACACCGATGGGGAATGTCAGGGCTTCAAAAGCCAAAGGGGAGGGTGGCACTGAGCTGCAGTCACCAGGAACAGGTAGGGCCACTGTCCCAGGATTGGAGCCTTCCTTCTGATGGGCGCTACCGCAGCATCAGAAGAGAACGGAGAAGCTCCAGGGTCCCACTGAAAACCAGTGGCTAAAGAGTACCTGGGGACAAAGTGACTCTGTGACGCTGCGGTCTGGTCTGGAGAAGGTGCAAGCTGATAGCTTTGTGCTGATTTTCTAGAAGCCTTTGGGTCAGGGCTGTGTTGAGTCACCTCATTTCTCTGCGTGTTTATGACTCCTCTCTAGAGTTTTTTCCTGCCCAGTCTATGCCAATGAAACAGCCTCTGAATCTAAGGCTGTAATAAAATATCCAAGGAGTAATTGAATTATTTTTCTGTGAGGTGATGAATCCGTGCTTTTTCACTCTTGGGTTTGTCTCTTGCTTACATTCTTTTCAAACTGAGGGGTGGGAACCATACATTTGCAGAGCTGAACCATTACTTTGGAAGCCTATTTAATGTAGGCAGAGCTTCATGCACGTATGGAAGTAAATCCATGACAAGAGGTTGTTTACAAAGGGTGGAGCAGCCTATTTTCAGGCCTCCCAACTTTTCTACAGTCTTTAAGATCTCTCTGCCTATTACACATGCTATATATACACGTCTATAAAATACACTGACCATATTGCACAGCTGTATAAGCAAGAATTTTGAGAGGCAGCTTAGTACTCCGTTGTCCAGCAAATGCTCTGTGGAGTTGTGGCAGCTGCTGGGGTGCAGTTCCCTTGGTATGCTGCTTCGGTTTTTAGGACTGCCCATCAAATATGCTCATTGCCCCCTTTGCAAACACACCCACGGCGCTTTCTTCAGGTATGAGTAAGGGAAGTGATTCTTCTAGATGAGAATTTAGACTTTAAAACTTATACATCTATAAATAATGGCCACGCCGCATGCAAAACAGGGCCCAGTTGCCATAGCCAATGGCTTCTCCTTCTCAGTGGGTTTTTCTCTTAAAGGCACCTACCTGCCTTGCAGAATCTGCTCATTATTTGTGGTGATGTAGCCCCCAGGAGCTTCCCCCCAGAGCCCAAGGCTTTGCTCGTGTGAGGTGCCCCCTCTGTACTCTCGTGAGGTGGTCCACGAGCAGAAAGCAGACACGCAGGCTCTGGGGGGGAACGGGAAGAGGTTCAGAGACGTCTGCATTAGTCTTTACAAACATAATCCGTAATGGCTTTTACTGCTGGTAGGCTTTATCTCAGATACTTACATCTTGCTCTCTATTTTTTCAGCTCTCAGAGCAGAAGGATAGGCTGCGTTTCTACCTTCCAGTGCAGCTGGCCCCCATATATCAGCGAGTTACTTAAATACCAGGGTCCTAACGATATGTGACACCAGTGGAAACCAAGAAGGTTGAGGCCAACATTTTTGGCACATCTTTTACACCTACATCCTTTGGAAGAGCAGCCAGCGAATGAACTGAGTTGCCATCACCCGCACTTCTCCCAAGTTTTTGATTTCTATTCTATGTGAGAGGTTTAATAAACTCTTGGCTGTGTGAAAAATCAGTGCAGGATTTGGGGCTTGCCTCCTCCTTCTCTGGGTAGTTTTGTACACCGAGGTGTTACAAGCCCAGCTTCCATCTGTAATTTTAACTTTACCTTTTACTCTTTAACTAACCTGCTTTGAGTCCTGGATAACAGGAGAGGGAAAACACGCAGCAAAGCCAAGGTTGTGTCCTACACCCTGTGTTCCCTTCTGTATGTTTTTAGGTTGTCTTGGGTGCCCAGATTTAAAATCCTTCTGGAAGCACAAACTCAATCCAAGAACCCCAAGCAACAACAACAGGGGAGCCTTTCTTCTTCTAACGGAGGCAGGTTTTTCTCAAAAGTCCTGCGGGTTACAGTCCATACCGCGGCGCGTAAGCCGGCACAGAGAGGAATGCAGGGGTGAGGTACAGCGTGTGTGCGGCAGCAGCACTGCATTCCTGTCATCAGGCATTCCCTAAGCGAAACAGCCAGAGAAATACGACCCCAAACTGTTTTAAGAGGTGCTGTAATTAAGCCAGGATTACTACTGCGCTAGAACACAACCTGACAGAGCTCCAGGCTTAGGCTGAAGACTTCCTTGTGATAAGCTCAGAAACTTTTTCCCTTTTTTTGAAGTTTTTTCACTTGCACCTTCCTTTGACTTTGGGATTCTTTTTTTTTTTAATTTTATTTTACTTCTTTCTCCTTTTGGTGGAGTTTCTCCAACGCTCTCTCCAAGGAGAGAGGGTTGTCAGAGCAAGCCCAACTCCTTCCTTGCCAATATATCCATTAAGAGAGACTGCCTTATTTTGTGACCTGGACCACAAGCGTAGAGTACGAGTACTTGGCCTCTCTCGTGTATCTGAGTTCTAGGGAGAGGTGACAAATTAACAGTGTTAGTGTCAGGAGGCCACTGTGAAAGAGGATGGTGTTGCATCATGACTTTTCTGGTTTGTTCTTGGCCATATATCCGATTACAAAGAGCTGGAAGGGAAAACTAAGCACTTCCTACAGCCAAGGACAGTTGCAGCCTGTTGCCAGACCTTCTTAACCAGTAAGGGATTGCAGAAAAACAGCCTTTTTTTTTTAGAGCCTGAGGTCTGTTAATACAGAGACACAGGAAGCCAAGCATGAAAACAGTGAGTTTGTGAGCAGGACAGTTTTCCCCCTTCATGGATTTCTTAATATTAGAAATGCAGGTAGTGCATTTACTCAGGAAGGCTGTTGTTGTGCAGAGCTGCAGATAGAACAAAACAGTATATTGCCATGTTGTACCCGAGTTTGGTGGTTTTCCCCAGTTCGTAATTACAATTTTTCCACCTCTTCTTGCACTCAACTTTCCTTCCCCCTCCTCTGCATCACTGCATTTCAGCTGCTTCTACTACAGGCTTTCCTCCCCTCTTGATTTCCTATCAATTCCTTTCTGCTCTCCCTCTCCCTCTTTTCATTTCCTTCCCAGCACCTTGCAGCACCCTGTCTCCCCCTTACAGAATGTGATGGTTTGGTTTTCACAGGCAACAAAATGACCCCCTGCTCCCTGTTTCACCTGGCTGACAGTGACTGTGGCCTTCATTAGGGCAAAGTCTCCCCTCCATCCCAGTCATAGCAGGGATATTTGTAGTTTTCCTTTCTGAAGCTGGGGACCGGGACAGGACCCTGATGACAGACCTGCAAGAGAGTGAAGCCACTTGGCATCTTGACAGCCTTGCTGCTTCTGGGGGTGTCGGGTGCTTGTGGGACACCAGCTCAGCCAGCAGTAATAAAAGCTTATTTATTTCATAGAATCATAGAATCATTTAGGTTGGAAGAGACCCTTGGGATCATCAAGTCCAACCATCAGCCCTACTCTACAAGTTCTCCCCTACACCAGATCCCTCAACACCACATCCAATCTACTCTTGAACACAGTCAGGGATGGGGACTCCACCACCTCCCTGGGCAGCCCATTCCACTGACTGACCACTCTCTCTGGGAAAAACTTTTTCCTCATGTCCAGCCTAACCCTACCCTGCTGCAGCTTGCAGCCATTCCCTCTTGTTCTGTCGCTCATTGCCCGTGAGAAGAGACCAGCACCAACCTCTCCACAATGCCCTTTCAAGCAGTTGTAGAGAGTGATGAGGTCTCCCCTCAGCCTCCTCTTCCTCAAACTAAACAATCCCAACTCCCTCAATCGATCCTGATAAGCCTTATTCTCCAGGCCTCTCACCAGTTTCGTTGCCCTCCTCTGCCATCGCTCCAGCCCCTCCAGATCTCTCTTGTGCTGAGGTGCCCAGAACTGGACACAAGACTCAAGGTGTCGCCTCACCAGTGCTGAGCACAGGGGGACAATCACCTCCCTCCTGCAGTCAGTCCCTGAGCCGGGTCACGCTGAGGTGGTGACACCAGCCCACCCTGCTGCTGCAGCTCTCCTGCTCTCCCCTATGCAAACTTGTTTGTCATGGGGAAATAAAACAGCAGCAGACCCCGACTGAAACTTGACATGCCCCATTACATGCCAGCAAATGCCATACCTACACAGGGGCACAAGCACGTATGCACGTACACACACAGAGAAATATACATATATATATATATATACACACACACACACAGCTCACCATATCGTGCTCTGATACATAATTAATGATTTTAAATGGAGGAAAACCAAGCCTATAAAATGGAAGCTGTGACCCTTGAGTTTTAAGTGTATTTGCCACCAATTTCCTGTGCTCTTCTGCACTGGTTTATGTCCTTTCCTTCTTGCCATTTCTATAAAAAGGGAACAGACCTGCCTAGCAACTAAGAAGCGAGTGTTTATGAAGATCAAATGCCACAGATATCCTTAGTCATGTTTGTTTTCTCGCTTTTTAAGAAGACAACACAGAAGGTTTTCAGTAGCTGAGATTTTGAATTGCTTCTCCAAAAAGCCTTCAGGCTCCTGAGGAACGTGGACGGAGGTGGGGTTGTGACTGAAAGCTTGGACACACACAAGAATCCTTTCTGGTGTCTTATATGTAGTTAAGCCTCTTTTTTGAACTTCATAATGGTAAACCAATGCCTCTGAAATGGCTCCTATTAGGTTGCCAATTCCTGACAAGGAATTATTAGGCTAAAAGGGAGGTGGGATGCCTGGTTCTGGTTTAGTTCAGAGTTTTTTCCCCCCAGGATCTCTGTGGTCTATTCGTCCAAGCACCTCACCGCTCCCTCTAGTAGAATCATAGAGTCACAGAATTGTCTAGGTTGGAAGGGACCTTTAAGATCATCTAGTCCAACCACAGTAATTCAAGAAAGAGACAGTACCTGTTGGACTTTAAACACCAAACAATAAAACCAAATGTTTTATCTCATTTTCAACAAAAAGCTTCTGAATCAATGCTTTCCCTTAGTTGACAAAAAAACCCAAAACAAACTAAGCCAAAAAAACCCACCCCCCACCAAAAAGCCTTGAAACTATCTCCTTTTCCTCTTCATCATCGATAGGATGCAATCAGATTCCCATCAGCTCAGTTCCTCCTTGAAGGAAATATTTTCCCTTATTCCCAACAAGCTCCATCCGACTATTTCCGTACTTCTTCTTACAGTTAGGCAAAACTTTACCCATGTGTGGGTAAAAATATTTGTAAAACAAAGCAGAATTTCCCAACAGTTTCAGCCAAAGAAAAGGATGCTCCTCCTCACCCCTGTTGGAACAGCTGGATTAAGCAGCAGGTTTGTATTTCAGACCCTGCTTACGGGGGTACTGTGCTGTTGTTCAGCAAGCGGATGGCCATTTCTGGCTGGGAACTACTTCTTTCCCTACTCTGCTGTAACAAATCCATATGAAACCAGACATTTATTTTCTTTTATTAAAAAAGAAAAAAAAAAAGTAATTTTAAATGTTTAAGAATAGAGTGTTGTGGGGTTGTGTTTTGGGTTTTTTTTCCAAAGCCTTCAAATTTTTGCTTTCAGATCATATGAAGAAAATTATTTTATTTCAGTTTGACCACCGAAGCAAAAAAAAAAAAAAAGAAAGAATAAAATCAATTACACTCACAGTTCTAGCTCTATTTCCAAAGAAAACAGCCCCAACTCAAACTTGGTCTTTAATTATATATTTGATTCATCCCCGTAACAACAACACTTGACTTCAAACAATGCAAGAGCAGGAGGAAACTTGCTCTGAATTCCTGTCTTCAAAGGGAAGAACTCTTTCAGATACCATGTCAGAAAACTTTCAGCTGAAACCAAAAAAAAAGGTAACTGTGAGAAGACTGAATACGAGGAGTTTTATCTGACCACAGGATTAATGACCTGTGGAGAGGAGGCCTCCAAAATAGTTTTTAAACAAATCTCCCCACATTTGGGAAAGGAAAGTTGACTTTGCTTATTTTTCTTCCCCGCTCCCCCCCTGCCCCGTCCCCATTTTAATATGAAAAAAACTTCTCATAGTTGTAGGAGCAAATTACTCTTCACTCAAAAGTCTCACACAATGAAAACGCATCCCGTTACCTGTGCCCCAAACTCTAACCAGGCTGATTCCCACAGTCGATTAGCACAAGGTACCATGTGTTAATTGTGTGCCCTGCGTTATTCTCCTGACAGTTCCTGCCAGCGTCCAAATTAAACCAATTAAAACCACTCGAGAGGCTTCCGTGCGCTGTCACCCCTTCGTTAGTGCATGGCAAATTGCTGGGAAAGAACTGGGAGACGTGGACTATCCCCTGGGTTTCGATTTGATAGTGGCGAGACTAGCTCTGGAACCAGACTCAAAACATTTTTAGTTGGGAATAATTACACAGAAATCCAGCATGAGGGTGACTGTGGTCTTGTTTGTGTCCCCCCCCCTCCCCTGCTTTGTTGTGTCTTTCTACTTCTTGACCTCGTTTTTCCTCCTCACTGCTTATTCCTATTTGTCTCTCTTCTCAGATTATGCCTCTTGTTCTCGTGTCTTTTTTTAACGGAACAGATTGATATCTGGGGCTGTGTCTAGACTGGGAAAAAGGTTGAGTTTAGTTCAGCCATGGGTTGAAGTGAGCCGGGCAGCTCCATTCGACCCCTTCTTGACAGCCAGAAACGCGCAGCCATCGTTTGTCCAACTTCCAGCCAGCGGGAGGAGAGTTTGCGCTCCTGACAAGAATTTAATTTGCTTTTACATCTGGTAAAACAGGGTAGATTTTTAAGTTGGGCTGAGCTAGGTAGCGCTAACCCATCCATCAGCCTCCAATACGGAAAAGTTGAGCCGTTCTAGAAGTTCTCCTTACGGCTTTTCTGGTCTGAGGGTGAAAACATGTGCTATTATAAGCTTTGCGTAGGCTGATGAGTAAATTGCTGGATGAGTAAGTTGCATGATGGAAAATATATTTTTATTAGTGGAGCTCTAGGCCATTTCTTTTGCTCGTCTTCCTTTTTCCCCTTGGCTACTGGTATCCAAAGTATCAATGGGTAAACAAGCTGTTCCTGATGGCTTCTCAGATGGTTGAAAGGAGGCTGAATGAAGAGGGACCCCATAGTATTTAATTTCCAGCATTATTGATGGGTTTCATTCCCGTGATTTCTACTTCTGGGAGAAGACTGGGTGTGTAGAAAACCTGGGGTGATTCTTTGGTGTGTGCTGTGCCCACAGCAGAGGAGCTGGGTGAGCTGAGGTGGGTGCTGAGGTGATTAATCCGCAAGTGATTAACCCAAGAAGGATCATTTCTTGAGGTCCCCTGGCTTTGACATTCAGTTCCTTCACAGTTGGTCATCCTTTTACTGGTTGTTATGGTTTGAGGAACCCACAACAATGTATTGCTGCCTCCCTACCTGGGAAGGGGAACTGGGGAAAAACAAGGAAAGCCAGGGGTTGAAATATAAACAATTTAATAGAACAAGTAATTAACATTAAGAGCACTAAAGAACTAGTATTGATCCCGATGCCAATACAAAATACACAAGAAGCCGTGCACTCCCAGCAGGGACAGCCAGTGTGGGATACCGCAAGCGCTGCAGCTTCGGAAGGAAGGGAAGGGGTCAGGTCTCCAGCATCAGGACAAGGAGTTCTCAGGATGGCAGCCACCGAGAGAGAGAACTCCTCACCAAATTTTATATGGAATGTGCCATTCATGGTATGAAATAACCCTGTTGGCAGCTTGGGTCAAGTTCCTGTGTCCCTGCACCAGGCAGGGCTCCAAAAAACTAGGACCTTGGAACCCATGTACCAGTGCTGGCTATAAAGTAAATAGCCACACTGGTGAGGCCACACCTTGAGTCTGGTGTCCAGTTCGGGGCACCTCAACACAAGAGAGATATCGAGGTGCTGGAGCCAGTGCAGAGGAGGGACACGGAACTGGTGAAGGGACTGGGGCATAAATCTTATGAGGAGCAACTGAAGGAGCTGGGACTGTTTAGTTTGCAGAAGAGGAGGCTTCTCTACAACTACCTGAAAGGACATTGTAGAGAGGTTGGTACTGGTCTCTTCTCATGGGTAATTAGTGATAGAATGAGAGGGAATGGCTGCAAGCTGCAGCAGGGTAGGGTTAAGCTGGACATTAGGGAGGAATTCCTCACAGAAAGAGTGGTCAGTCAGTGGAATGGGCTGCCCAGGGAGGTGGTGGAGTCACCATCCCTGACTGTGTTTCAGCGTTGATGAGATGTGGTGTTGGGGGATCTGGTGTAGGGGAGACCTTTGTAGAGTAGGGCTGATGGTTGGACTTGATGATCCCAAGGGTCTCTTCCAACCTGAATGATTTTATGATTCTGTTCTAAATACTTTCACAGATTTAGACGCTAGTCTTCTAAAAGTGCAGTTTTCTGCAGAGTTAGAAGAGACCATACTGTGAAGTAGAATTACTGAGAGATTAATCCTGTGTCCCTCAAACCAGGACATTGGTTCATCACTGGTAACGCTGGCACCACCTGCCACCAGGCTCAGAGTGAAGGAGGAACCGAGTCCCTTCGTGTGGTTTTGGTCAACTGGAGTTTGTAAAACCCCGTTTTTCTGTGGCCCGGCCTGGTTCAAGATGGCAGGTGGGGTAACCTCCTTCCCACTGTGTGCCACGTTTGTTTAACACGGTGGGGTGACTGCCTTAGGCCCTCCCAGTGAAAGCTGCTGAGAGAGGATGGTAGGTGAACCCCAGAGGCTCCATGCTGGGGTACTAATCCCTCTTCGCCCCCTTCCTTCTCCTATTCGCCGTGAGGAAGGGCCCGGTGGTCCAGGCCTGGTGGGCCTCACCGCCATGCCGGCCCGGCCCTTCCCCTCCTTCCCATTGCCCCCTCCCCACCGCTCCCCTGCAGGAGCGGGAAGGAAGGAAGGACGGACGGAGGGACGGACGGACGGAAGGAGGCGGAGCGGGAGGGGACCGGGCCCCCAGCAGTGCACGCTGCTCCGCAGGCGGGTGTCTGTTGCGGGGGAGCGTGGAGCCCGGCCGGACCCGCAGGCCGCGCCGGGGCTAGCATGAAACCGGGCGGGGTGGCCAGCGGCCTGTCCCCCCGACTCGCCGGCTGCTCCTAGCGCCGAGCGGGACGACGGGTCAGCCCCCACCCCGGGGAGGGGCGGGG
>VZTM01004887.1:201445-235767 GCA_013400555.1 Jacana jacana | reverse complement strand
CCCCCCCCACACACACACCCCCCACACCCCCTCTCTTTCCTGGGAAGCTGCATATTGAGAGGAAATGACAAGGATAATTTATGCTCGAACAGCTGAAGAAGAGGAGAATGGTGGTGGTGGCGGAGGGGTTGTTTTGTTCCGGGGCCGCTGCGGGACCCGAAAGTGGCTGGGAAGGCAAATCTGCCCGTCCTGGGAGGGACTCCTGTTGTTCTGCGGCAGCGTCCCGATATATTCCCGCTGTTAAGATAGAGCTGGGTCAGTTCTGTTGGAAGTCGGTACTTTCAGGCCTTTCTCTCAGCGTGGAAGCCCGTGTTTAAAAGAGAAGGCGCTCACGTGAGCGTTTTGTGCCGAGCAGTGTGGGTGTTATTGCTTGTTTTTAATTCTTTGGGGAAGCAGCCTGGCTGGGCCAAAGCTTTATCTCGGTAAGGTTGGTACAATCCAACCAGGTGCTGGAGCACCAGCCATCTGCAGAACGGGATGTGTCATCCTGCATATTTACTTTGGTTTTGGCAGATACCCCTGTCCTTTGGAGGAGTGGGGGGGGAGAGGGATAGATTTGTTATCTGCTATAAATGTTGAAAACCAATCTCCAGACCCCCCAAGAACACCGTGTTTATGAATACACAGCGCGTCGATTTCAGTGGCAACAGCTGAAGAAGAAGGACAAGTACCCTGTTTAGTTTGAGTCCTTTGCTAAAGTTGTTGGATGGAGAAGACATTGAAAATTAAAAGGGGCAAATGTTTATTGTTGTTAGGCTTTTTTTTTTAAAAAAAAAACAACAAACCCTCAACAACAACTTGGAAGGCTTTTAGCTGGGAATGCAATTGTTCCCCTTTGATGGATAGTTTCCCCAGTCGTTTATTTTTAAAGGATCCTTGTCCACTGCCTTTCCAAATATTAGTTTTGGGAGGAATGGCTTCTGTATCCAACCACTTCTGGCTATTTGAAGGAAGCTCTCTTCCTCGCAGGAAATCTATAGGAAGTCCTCTGGTGTACAAGTTGTGGGGATCAGGAATACAAATGCATTCTTTGTCACCCAGAACGTTGTAGGGGAGAAAGTGTCCCGAAACACATGGTCTTTTCAGAGGGCTGCATTCTGTTTATCCAACCGTTTAACCTCATCACCATTAGCATTGTTGTGGTTCTCTTTTAATTAAATGCCGCATTGTTTGGGCTGGGGGGTGGAGGGTGGGAAAGAAACCTGGGGGGTTTTGCCTCAATTATGCTGCTGAGGGAAATGTGAAAAAGCAGACAGACAAGCAGCTAAAAAAGCTTGAAATGTTAATATTCGAGGGTGTCTGAATGGGGCAGGGAGGGTTGTTTATTTGTTTGTTTGTTTGTTTATTTAATCCTTTATTTCAGGGCAGCGAAATTGTGAGTGATGGTGTTGCAGTCAATGTCCTGGTGTTTGATTTGGGGAAAACGAGAGTCCCTAAGCAGGAGGAAACCCCATGGGAGAGTGGTGGGGTGCACCTGAGTTTTAAGCAGCCTTTCCAGTTAAACCCGAACAGTTTGGTCCTTGCTTGATGAGAAGCAGCCTTAGAAGCACGTTTTCAATACTCGGGGAACAGACTGCCCCATAATTGTAGAAAATTGATGCAGATGCGATTCGTGTTGAAATTTCAAGATCGATGGACAGATGAAGGGAGATGGCAGGAAGGAGGTGGGGAAAAAAAGCAGGGGATTTAGAAAATCACACGTTTTTCCTGCTGAATAATCTCTTGATACGTGCTATTAAATGGGCTGTACTCCAGGGTTTCTTTAGGCCTCCTAGCAACCGCTGGGTTCAAAGGCCACGCGAGGAGTTCATTGTTCATGCGGAATATTAATTTCCCAGTGGAGGACTGACTTGGAGAAAAAACACTGAAAAAGAAAACTGTAACACTGTAGAGCTTTGACCTTGCCTGAAAAGAGATGTTGAAAAGTTTGGATCCAATAAACTTCATACACGGTGCTGGAAAAAGGGGAAATGTACTTGAAGCTTTTGGTAGATTGCTGCTTAACTGAAGGGGAAATAAAGAAATCTTATGAAACCGCCAAGGAGGATAAAACTTGATGAAACTTAGGTTCCAAACAGCCACACGAAATAATACGTGCAGCTTTTGAAATGTTGGAAACTTCATGCCTTTTTTTCCCCCCTCTTCTTTCCCTTCCTAAATAACAAAGGCAAATCCTGGATTTTGCTTTAGCGGAGGGAGGAACTGCACCCTGCGGTTGACCCAGCTGTTAAATGTTACCAGAACTGAGTAGTTTTCTGGAAAGAAATAGATCTTATTTTTTTTTTTTCTCCAGCCTTTCTTGAGCTCCTTGAACGGAGGATCTGGGTGCTGGAGGTAACGTGTCAGTTTGAGACGGGGGCGGTGTAGGGTAACAGCCCACGCAGCGGGAAGGAATATCTGAAGAGCTTTCTGCAAGGGTGAAAACCTAATTCCAGAGCACACTTATTTGAAGGTCACCATCTGAAAAGTCTGCAGTTACTTTCTTGCTCTTTGCTCTAAAACTTCCTTGCAGAGGTCTCAGCACTCTGAGCTTGAAGGGTACATCTCTGTCGCGGTGTTGCCCTGCTGTTACTGGAGTCTGATTACCAAGCTGAAGCAGGAGGGAAAGGAGAGAAGTATGTAGGGCTGCTATCTGCTATCCAGCCGATGGTATCTGTGTGCAAATTAACATTTGCCAGAGGAAAAGATACCCTAGGACTGGCTCTCCAGCCTTCTTGAAAAGTAGGAAAGATCTTGGGAGTCATATGAGCAAACTGGAGAGAGAGTCCTGAGTATTTTTCTTATTTTTTTCAAGCCTGGACCTCTATCTCTAATCAGAATTAACGTTGGGAGATAACCATGGATGATCTGCAGGACTCAGTTTAATGTAATTGAGAAATAACAGAGCCCTGAAGCTTGTTTGGTTCTCCTGTCCCTTAATTCAGTTATCTAAAGGAATATGTTCTAGCTTGAAAGCAGCTGCATTGTAATTAATATTTAATGGAATAATCAGGATTGCATCACCTTCTGTTTCTCTCGGTGTGGGATTAAGAAACACCTTCCGATTCATCTGCTTAACAGTAATGTGATCTCTTTGCCTCCCCAAATTCTGAGTAGTTTTAGGCTGTCTCAGATGGAATCCGTTAGTGGGACAGTAGGAACCAAGAGTATGGAGGTGGTGATGGCTAGCAGGGCTACCCTTTGCCTCTTGGCTTCTGCTCTGTCTCCTGTGCTTCAGTCTGTGCTGACCTGGTGGGTCACTCCCCTGAGTGACTCCAAGGGCTGTTCTTGCTTGGGAAGTTGCTCCTGGGCTCACTGTGCCATCCAGTCCCTTTTGGCCTCTGTGGCATCCTCTCACTTTGGTGGCGGAGCAGGAGCTTTCACTGCACTCAGATCTGGGGAGAGGGTCTAAGCATGCTCTGTATTCAGACTGCAAACTTGGTCCAGGTAAATGGACCAATCATTTTTGCCCAGTTTCTAGCTCATTTCATTCACCTCCCCCCCGCCCCAGTTTCTTGCCTAAAAGAATACAAAACCCAACCTTCTCACAATTTCATGTGGTTTTCCCTCTCCAGCCTCTGTGGCTGCTTGCATTCAGGGTCCTTGTGTTCTCACCACTGGTTTGCTTGGACCTCTGGCTGAGTCGGGGTGTACAGAGGTGCTCCAGGATCAGGTCACAAAATCATATAGGTTGGAAGAGACCCTTGTGATCATCAAGTCCAACCATCAGCCCCACTCTACAAGTTCTCCCCTACACCAGATCCCTCAACACCGCATCCAATCTACTCTGAAACACAGTCAGGGATGGGGACTCCACCCCCTCCCTGGGCAGCCCATTCCACTGACTGACCACTCTCTCTGGGAAAAACTTTTTCCTCATGTCCAGCCTAACCCTACCCTGCTGCAGCTTGCAGCCATTCCCTCTTGTCCTGTCGCTCATTGCCCGTGAGAAGAGACCAGCACCAACCTCTTTGCAATGCCCTTTCAAGCAGTTGTAGAGAGTGATGAGGTCTCCCCTCAGACTCCTCTTCCTCAGACTAAACAACCCCAACTCCCTCAATCGATCCTCATAAGCCTTATTCTCCAGGCCTCTCACCAGTTTCGTTGCCCTCCTCTGCACTCGCTCCAGCACCTCGATATCTCTCTTGTGTTGAGGTGCCCAGAACTGGACACCAGACTCAAGGTGTGGCCTCCCCAGTGCTGAGTACAGGGGGACAGTCACCTCCCTGCTTCTGCTGGTATGTCATCTCACTGGGTTTTGCACAGATGAGTCGGTCTGAAGCCGAACAAGCTTCTAGGTGTGTTTTCCAGCAGTCCTGTGCTTTAAATAATTTGTTACATACCCATTAGACGCCGTGATAGCTGAAGATAGAGGAAGCTCCTCTTTCAGGATCAGACGAGGGTTCAGAACACAGTACTGATTGGTCACAAATAGCTCCCAGTCTTTCACAGGTGTAGAAGTTCTGCTCTGTCTTTGTTGGCAACGTTTGATAAACTCGAAGGGTGTTGGATATCTTGCCATTTTGGCATTGAATAGCAGCCACACCGTTGGAAAAATGCATTGCTTGTTGGAGGAGGCTGAAATGTGAGGATTTTGCCGATCACCTTGGTTTAGCCCAGTGACCTGCTCGGTCATGAGTGACAATAGACCTTCATTTGTATGCATCCCAGAGTGAACTACCATCTTTGTAATGCTCTTTGCACAGTTAAAAGAGATAGAAGTACAATTAGCACATCACAGAACTCCTCCAAAAACTGGGGGGGTTCTTTTCTGTGTTCTGGGGAGCTGCTTTAGTGTGACTCTGCTTCATAACCTGTGGCAGGTTGTACTCTGTGAACAGTGTTCGAAAGGAATCAACAACACCTCAACTCTGGGCTGTGATTCAAGTCACAATTACTTTTGGCTCCTCCTGAGCATGCTTTTACCTGGTCAGAAGAGACCAGGTGGTATTAAAGCCATGATCAAAAATTGTCAGCTAATTTAGAACTTTAGAATTGCTAAGTAATACAGTGTTAATTGTGGTTTTGATTTCTTTCTTCCCCTTGAAAAGCACAGTACATTACAGAATACATCACCAGAAAAAGGGGAAGGGATAGTAACCATTGAAACTGAGATTTGAATGCCTGAACCTAATCAGAACGCTTTCATTTACAGGTCTGCCTCCTTCTAGGTAGATTAAATAGGAGGACAGGAAACAGAAACGAGAGTTTAAGGCTTCTCTAAAAAGTCTCAGGAAACTGTGTGCTTCTGTACTTACCCTTGCAATAATTTGTGGTATGAAGGCCAATGGTGACCAGAGTAGTTCTAGGGAAAATGCCTGGCTATTGAAGCAGCAAAGCTCTGCCAGACTAGCATTTATTGCTCCCAAGTGGCTGCCTGTAGCTCTGAGGGGGGGATGAAAGCTGTTTATAGCTACTGGCTTGCCGTTCTTTTCAGCATGTTTATCGAGTCGGCTGCTCTACTGATGCTGGTTTGTACCTCGCTCTTGGTTGACATATAGGTACTGGAATTGTCTTGCTCAAAGAGATTGTGGAGGAGAGGGGAAAAGGGGAAAAAAAGAAGACTTGGCTTTCCAGGAAACATAACTGGGCGTGTGGTGTGATGGAGTGGGTAGAGCTGTCTAGTTTAGACAGAGCCCTGGGATCTATTGGCAACTCTTAAGCAAGCTGCAAAGGGTAACTGAAACAAGACAACTTGATTTTCAACACTCTTGAATTCATTATTAAAAGGATACCACGTTGTTCTTGCCCTTCCTCGAAATGGAGATTAAAATCGCTTTGGTTTTGAAAGTCAGGAGGTGTTCCCAGTCCTGTCAGTGGTCATCTTTGTGTTCTGGCACACTTGAGTTTTTTCTATAGTTGCCTATGTTTGGATTGTAAACTTTATTTTGTAGTGTAATATTGCCAGTCACAGAAAAGGCCCTGTCTCAGCCCAGGCCTTGAACTGGTAACGGTGGGTAAGAGTGAGTGAACATCCCAAAAGAGGTGTATTCTGTCTGAACAGAGCAGTCCTCGTTCTGCAAGGGAAGTCCTGCGTTCGGATCAACCTTTGGACGTCACGGTGTTCGTAACAGTTTTCCTTCTCACCTTCCTGCAAGCAGAAGAAGAAAGGCTGTTTATAATGCCAGCAGTAAATGATGTGGAATGATTGTTATTCTGTACTGTTACCGCTTCTACCTTGTCAACCAGCTCCTCACAACCCGTAGGTAGTTCTGTTTTTCATCAAATCATGGATGACGTGATTCCTGTAATTTTGAAAGTCTAAGAGTGGTTCTTGTTACTGCAGTGGGAAATGCTGTCTGCAGGAGATACCTATAAATGGATGATTTATTAGAAATTTCAAGTTGTGGCGTTGAAGAAACGGATCTCGGTGGTTTTATTGGATCTGATAGGGTGTGAAAGCAGGAGACAAAAGAGGAATGAATGGTTTTTTTGAGGGGCTGCTTTTAATTTGTGGGCTTCTACGTGGATCTGCAGTTCTTGAGGGCAGGGTTGGCCTGTGTATTGCACGTGGATTTTAGGTATTGTGAAAAAGAATGGCTGAGAAGTTGATCATACTTGCACTAAGTCTTTTTATTTGATGAAAGTAGCAAGGCAAGAGATAGCAGAGGCACCATAGTCTTTCATTTTGTATCTGTCTTGTAAAGTTACTCCTAATCCTTGTTTCTCTGTGATCCATTAAAGGAGTTGGTAGCTAGGCAATACATTGCACACTTTAGATTTCAGCTGAAACAATTTAAGCAATAACTTCTTCTGTTCAGCAGTTCTTCTTTATGAAAATTGTCCAGATCTAGATGACCTGTAGCCCTCTCTCTTCCTTATGCAGTATTGACCAGAGGTTTTCTTTTGAAAAGTGTGTCTAATGTTAGAGCAGAACAGATTCCTGGACGCTAATCGTCATCTTCCCAAACATGATGGAAAATGCAGCTGCAGTTTGGCTGGGGTGCTGGAACTGAAGCCAAGTGAGACTCTCTGGTTTGGGTACCAACTCAGTGTGGTACATGTGTCTATGAAGCATCTCGCACGCCAACAGAATGACAGAATGAAATGGGGTTGGAAGAGGATCTCACCTCTGGAGATCATGTAGTCCAACCCCCTGCCAAAGTAGGTCCTTCTAGAGCAGGTTGCACAGGAACACATCCAGGTGGGTTTTGAATGTCTCCAGAGACAGAGACTCCCCCACCTCTCTGGGCAGCCTGTTCCAGGGCTCTGC
Organism: Jacana jacana; assembly: GCA_013400555.1. Classification (NCBI taxonomy): domain Eukaryota; kingdom Metazoa; phylum Chordata; class Aves; order Charadriiformes; family Jacanidae; genus Jacana; species Jacana jacana. The sequence goes on along the minus strand of VZTM01004887.1, from coordinate 228,575 downwards.
CACCCTGAAAGTGAAAAAGTTCCTCCTCACGTTTAGGTGGAACTTCCGATGTTCAAGTTTGTGCTCGTTACCTCTTGTCCTCTCACTGGGCACCACTGAAAAATACTGGCCCCATCCTCTTTCAACCCATCCTTTAAGTATTTATAGGTGTTGATCAGATCCCCTCAGCCTTCTCCAAAAAAGACCCAAGTCCCTCAACCTTTCCTTATAAGAGAGTGCTCCAGGCTTCTAATCATCTTTGTAGCCCGCTGCTGTACCCTCTCCATCAGGTCCCTGTCCTTCTTGAACTGGGGAGCCCAGAACTGGACACAGGACTTCAGATGGCACCTCACCAGGGCAGAGTAGAGGGGCAGGATGACCTCCCTCCACCTGCTGGTCACACTTTCTGATGCACCCATTCTTGGGGCGCTGGTAGCGAGTGGAAACCTGCATTTAGTGATCTCAAAATACCTTTTCCAGCTACAATTTTCTTTCCCAGCTGTATTCTTCAAAGAAAAAAAAAAAATGAATGGCCCTTTGTAGTGATTTTGACCTCAAACATTTTGTGGCCCGAAGAGTATAATAGACAATTCAGAAATTCTTACTTAATGTGGCCTGGAAGAGGCGAAGTTCAGTGCGAAAGCTGAGTTCATCATAACACAGGAAGCTGCTCTGGGAGAACCCAGATTATATAAACTAGTTTTCTTCCCCATTTGTGTTCTTTTAATTTCCTCCATAATTTCCTATGAATTTCCTGTTGATGACCTGTGACCCAGTTTCAGGAGATGAACTTCTGACCGTATGTGATAACATTTTAAATGCCATAAATTGGACCGTTTATCTTATAAGCCGGTACAGATGATGTGTGAAATTTCATTGTGGTACTTAACTTTGCCTCTCAAATTTTCACAGCGTTTTTAGAGCAAAGTACCAGTCTTCATTTTCATAGGATGTCCTAAATTCTGCTCTCCTGAGAATTTACATTCTTGGATCCTACAGTGACCTTGTTTTATTGCACGTCAGCCTTAAACTAAATATTTTTTTAAAGGGGGTGAAAGGGAAAGATTTTTTTTACAAGGTTTTCTTAACATGTGTGTGCTTTCAGGTGTAAATGCTGCATGGCTGGCCGGGTGAGTAGGGGGAACAGAAACTGCAGAGGAAAAGGTTTATTGGCTTTAATGTGAGGTTTGCAACAGCCCATGTGTCAATTGGGCATGTCTGCAGCACATCTCCTTTGAGAGGTGAAGGGCAGGCACCACTGCCCATGGAAAGTTCACCCAAGGTCCAAGTGGTCCCTCAGCCTCTGGTGGCAGCTTCGGAGTAGGTTTCTTGATGCAGAGATGGGATCACAGGTTTGTCCACACGCTGACTCCCCTCCCTTTGCACTAGTTCTGCCCAAAATGATGAACAAAGGAGATCCACCTTTGGGGAATATTTGTGGGGTTTTGATTACAGTCCTAGGTTGTTAGTCTCTGCTTTTGTTGTGGAGGGGTGTGGTTACTTCACTTCTAGATACAAATGTTTTACAGTTGTACGTGTTAGATTGGTTTGTGATGGAAATTACAAAAAAATCTTAGGGAAATTCTGAAGAGTGGTCCATATCATAGAATCATAAAATGGTTTGGGTTGGAAGGGACCTTAAAAATCATCTACTTCTAACCTGTTCCAGTGTCTCACCACCCTCACTCTAAAGCATTTCTTCCTTACATCTCATCTAAATCTCCCCTCTTTCAGTTTAAAACCATTACTCCTCGTCCTATTGCTCCCCTCCCCATCTCTGGAGCCCCTTTAGGGACTGGAAGGGGCTTTAAGGTCTCCCTGAAGCCTTCTCAGGCTGAACCCCCCCAGCTGTCTCAGCCTGTCCTCACAGCAGAGGGGCTCCAGCCTTGGATCATCTTCATGGCCCTTCTCTGGACTCTCTATCTGTACACAGTCAATAGGATTGTATGGAAGTACTGTGAGACCAGGGCTCAGTGAAAATCATCTGGGTTTCTGTATGGGACAAGTGTTCTTCCACAGGCATTGAGTGTCAGGAGTGAAATCTTGAAATCATATTTGCAAGGGATGTCTACATAAGAATGGATCTGGCTAGAATATTTTCACAGAGGCCCCTTATCTGGAGATCTTCAAGGGGAGGCTCGAGGAGGCCCTGGGCAACCTGGTCTAGTTGGGGGTGTCCCTGCTGACTGTGGGGAGGTCAGACTAGATGGCCCTAGAGGTCCCTTCCAGCCTGGAACATTCTAGGATTCTATAAATACAGAATGAAAAAAATAAGGTTTTCTGCATTTCTTTCCAACCAGCTCTAATGAAGTCTCAGCTTCTGAATAACTTTTTAAAATATATTTGGAAAGGGATACAGCCATCTCTAAGGGAAGCATTTTGCAGTTGGTTGCTTTTGGGTTTTTTGGGGGGTTTTTTGTGTGTGTTTTTTTGTTTGTTTGTTTTTTCCTTAAAAACCACAAGGTGTTTTCCTTTGAGTCAATTTTAAGTTCAGTCTGTGTAATTATTTTAATTGCAGAAATATTCTCTAGTAACCGTGAGTGTAAAATTAAAGTGCCTTTTGGGAACACTGCTTTAAAAGTCACATTCTTAACTACCCCTTTTTGCAAGAGGGTGAATGAAGTAGCTACTACATAAGGTCTTGTTTTGCTGTTTGCTTTTCAGTACTGAAGAAACCTTTCAACAGGTATCTATGGCACCACATTGCCACGCAGTAAAGCCAAGTTAATGTCAGTTTATTCAATTTAATGTTTTGCAAACCTGTGCTGTGCTAATGGTTCTATGTGAGAATGCAGGCAAAGTCCCCAAGGGTCCCATTCTGCCTTTTAGTGGGGAAAGTGCACAAAGTTTTGGTGGGCTGTTCAGGTAGAAAACCTTAACTCCCAGCGATGCTGCTTCCTTGAACGTTGCACATACCCATCCCTCGTGCATGTAATTCTTTGCCTACATCAATGAATATGAAAGGCTGAGGAGGGCAAAGCTATAACTGCTGAGTAATGTTCCCTTTTAATTGAATTCTGCCTTTGAGGAAGGGCTGTAGATTGTAGAGCAAGAGAAACTGGGGCAGGTTTTCCAAAAACAAGGGTGGGAACAAAAAGAGCCATGGGCAGAGCTGCTGGAGCAGGGTTGTGCTCTTGCATCCCAGCCTGGCCTGGAGAAGGACACTTCCCCAGCTCCCTCATAGATTTCAATTCAAGTCATTAAACTCACCAGCTTTAAATCAGGACCATCACTCCTTCACTGGCATGTCTCTGAGCTCACTTCAAAGGCGAGTAATTGATAAAAGTTTGGGTTTTTTTTTCCTGCCTGCCAGGTGATCATCTCCTTCAGTTCTCGCCCTGGTGCTGATTGTTCCAAGTAGAGCAATAGGCACGCAGCGATACCGAGGTGCACTCTGCTTTTCACAGTTCCCTTTTCTTCAGGAAATGTGCTGAAGTAAAATGAAGTGTCTCACGGTAGCTCGCATCTAGAGTTAAACAATAAAAAGGTAAGCTGAAAAAGTTGAGGAAAAAAGCCTTACCTGCTTGTGTCATCATTAATTCACGAGTTAATGGGTTGAATGGGACTGTGAGTTTCAAGTGATGCTAAAGCAGTTAAAATTACGTTGACTGGTTGGGATTTTTACTCGTGGGTCGGTGTCACACCAAGCTCTGTCAGTGCGAGGTGTGGCTAAATTGTCTGGTGGCTCAGATGCCCTTGATTGTGAGGTCATAAAAGAGGCATTTGTTAATTGTTTCTGGGATTCCACTAACTCCTCCTTTCAGTTAGCTTTGTTCCCTTAGTTCCTCCCCTTCCTCTCTCAATCCTGGGCACCATGAGCCATCTCATCTCGAAGGTGACACATGCCTAGATGAAAGGCTTGCATTAAGCAGGAGTTTCTTGTTATATCAACTCTTGACATTCCAAAAATGTCAACTCCTGATTCATGTTGCAGGCAGGATCTGGTGCCAAGGTGGTTCTCATTTCCAAATCTTCCACTTACTCATCAGGCAGAACTGCTGTTTCAGGGCAGGGTTGTCCCAAGAAGATGCCACGGAAGTGGATCCTGGTGTTTCATGTCTCCAATTTATCCCCTTTTCCTTATTCTGGAGGCCTTGTCTGGCTCACTGCAATAACCTGGGGTGAGAGGTAATTGTTTAGCTAATAGCTAAAGGCCATCACTTTCCCACGTGGCTTCTTGAGTGTGTGACATATTGGATGTCTCAGTGAAAGGGCTGAGATTTGCATCTGGGCCGGAGCTGACCCCATCCATCCATGTTCTGGGCGGGTAGGCTGCTTTTGGAAATGGTGACAGAGCAGAGAGACCTGTCCAGTCACTCATGGGGAATCATCTTTTTCCTGCCTCTGTGCAAAATAACTTCGCTTGGCATGCCAGGTGGCGTAATATATAGGTTATATATAATTTTACCTTGTATTTATGTTCTTTTTAAGGCTCCTCTCTTTAATCTCCACCCTTGTACTGAAGTTGTTATACTCGGCTCCTTAAAAGAGCGTCGGAGCCCACCCATTTCATGCACTATATTTGGAGAGACTGTGTTGTATACCAACATGAGTGTGTTTTGTTTATGCTTTCCCTGCATCCGCAGGTGTTTAATTTAGAGGTGCGTGCTGCTAGTAATTGTAATTGATGTTGCAGACATGTTTCCAGGCAAGACTCAAATATAAACTTGGGAAAAACAATGCAAATGGTAGAAAACACAGGAGGCAAACCAGTAAGGGTCATAGAAAAGTGATGAAATTTTAATAGTAGAATTATAATTAAAAATATATATATATATTTCATTTTCAGCAGTCTTTGAATTTGCCATTTCTTGTTGCATCTGCAGCAGTGTTCTTCAGCACCACTGGAGCCCTGAGATTCTCATGGTGAGATTGATTTTTTTTGGTCCACTCCAGTGCATCATCTAATCTAACCATCTAGTGGGTCCGAAATAGATGATTTTAGAGTCTGAAGTTACTATTACATATGAAAAAAATCAGCATTTTAAATTCTAGTGCACAATAAGAGCATATCAGATGTTCCTTACAGGATCTAAAGCTTTTATTTTGTGAACACTTGGGGGAAAATAAAGTGTGTATATTTAATCTGATTTAGCCAATCTAGAAACAACAGTAAAAGTCAAATGTTAAACGTTTAATGTGGCTTCTCTAATAATTCTGTAGGATTATTGGGAATGACCCGACAGACCAGGGAGTCAGCTCCTTCTTCGTATGCCTGTGCAATTCTACTGATTTTTACCTGAGCTGTTACTAGTTTATTGTAGTGTGAGAACAAAAGCAAGGCCATTGCTGGCAAAAGTAGAATAAATTCACCAGATGGAGAGCCAGGTAACAAAATTGGACTTACCTTGGTGATGGTGAGGGAAGACCAAGTATCAATTGCAGTATGAAAATGAGCACTTTTTAGTCCTCCGTTTGTTGGTGGTGCTGGTTTATTTCTGTCTGTTTTGAAGCTGGTTATCCATAGTCATATTAGTACCGTCTCTTTGTGGTAGTGTTACTGCTATGACAACAGTGAGCTCGGTCTAGTCTTGTGTGGGCACATAGGATGGTGATCCCCTGCTTGCACAAGGGGCTAAAGTGGGCCAAGAGCTCCTAGTGCTCAGGTGGAGGCGAAGGAGAAGACCCTGGGGCACTTAGGTCAAAAGCATGTAAGGAAGAGGAAGAAGAAGAGCCTGCAATGGTTATTGCTGAGTGTTATTTGAAGGTAATCCTAAAATCGGGGCAAGGTGCCAGCTTTTATGGTAAGAAGTCGTGCCCTGCTGAAACGGGCTATGGTGTGACACCACGGAGTTGACCTTTCCCTCCTGTGATCCTGAGCTGCACCTTGTTTCTACTGCACCATGGCAGTTCCCCACCTTGATTTTACTGGTAGTTTGGAGAGCAGGGAGCTGGACCAGAAGCTGATACTTAAGTGAAGGAAGAGTGAAGCAGGAGCTAAACTCATACGTTCAAAGGGAGATTTCTCTGAGTGGAGGCTTCATGGTTCCCCTCGCCCTGTTATTCACAAGGAGCTGTTAAAGTAAAGAAAGCCTGAAAAGTTTGTGAGCTCTGTTTTCCCATCCCTTTCTTTCATAGAGCTTCTCTCCCTTGTGGGTGCTCTGATGTCTCCTTGTATGGCTGAGCTTTGGCTTCAGTCTGTTCTCAGTAGATCTTGTGATGGGTCACCAAAGGTCTTGTGGGGACATGAAACCTTTGAGGTTGCTCCCCCTTTGTCAAGTTTACTTGATGTTGTCCAAGTGTTAAAGTGTAGAAGAACTGAGAGCGTAGGACTCGGGGAGACGGTAGTGTCACACCACACATTCCATCATGAAACCAGACCCCAAAAAAGCCAATAAACAGGTCTCCCAGAAGTACATGGGGGCCCTAACTTCAGAGCGTTTAATTTACTTAATAGTTAGGTTATGAGATAAACCACTGTTAGGTAAACCCAAAACATTTTATTGAAAGCAAAAGGTAGTTTATTCCCGTTTCAGAGCTCTCCACAAACTAATTCCTTAACATTTCTCCCCTGGCTCTTGAGCAGTGAGAAGGAATAAGGTGGGTGAGAGCTGGAACCCAGGAGGCTACACTCTCCATTGCAAAGCCTAACTGCCCCGTTTGGGTACTTCGGGGTAAGATGTAATTGATTCGATCCGACATCGAGGTGAACCCTGGATGTGTAAACGTGAAAGGAATGGGCCACAAATACAGTTGGAACAGTCAGCAGCATTTCACAACCCCCAAACAGAGTATATGAACTGTGGTGTTAGCAAATGTTTATGCTACGGTCTTACGTTGAACAATGGCACCTCCCGTCTCTCAGGCACTTATCTCTGGCTAAGGCCAAGTGGCTTGCAGGTTTAAATTGCTCAGTAATGACATGTGCCAGGCAGCTGGGTTTTACGTGTGAGCACGAGTTCTGGGCACCTCAACACAAGAGAGGTCTGGAGGTGCTGGAGCCAGTGCAGGGGAGGGCAACGAAACTGGTGAGAGGCCTGGAGAATAAGGCTTATGAGGATCGATTGAGGGAGTTGGGGTTGTTTAGTTTGAAGAAGAGGAGGCTGAGGGGAGACCTCATCACTCTCTACAACTGCTTGAAAGGGCATTGTAGAGAGGTTGGTGCTGGTCTCTTACGGGCAATGAGCGACAGAACAAGAGGGAATGGCTGCAAGCTGCAGCAGGGTAGGGTTAGGCTGGACATGAGGAAAAAGTTTTTCACAGAAAGAGTGGTCAGTCAGTGGAATGGGCTGCCCAGGGAGGTGGTGGAGTCCCCATCCCTGACTGTGTTTCAGAGTAGATTGGATGTGGTGTTGAGGGATCTGGTGTAGGGGAGAACTTGTAGAGTAGGGCTGATGGTTGGACTTGATGATCCCAAGGGTCTCTTCCAACCTGAATGATTCTATGATTCTGTGATTTGGGGTGGGTTTTTTGGTCTTTTTTCTTTAAAGACACAAAAATAACGTCGTCAGCAGGAAAAGGCTGAAGTATAATGAGTTTGATTGCAAAAAGCTGATGTTTGTAGTTGCATTTAAACCTCCTCTTTAGCATTTGCATCTCAGCTTCCCCATTTTTGAAAGTCTGTTGTTTAAAATTATTTACAATGTATGAGGGTAAATCCTACCCCCCCCTACGGTCAGGGGCAGGGTGGTGGGACTTTGAGACCTCTTGACGAAGGAGATGCTGACGTACCACCAAGCCTTTGTGAGCGGTGTAAGCTGATTTGTGGGACGTCTCATGGCTCCTGCTGTGTTATGTACTTGTAAAAGCTGTCTGAACCCAGCTCAGAGCAGCAGTGAGAATATATTGAATATTTGTAGAAACACAGCTTCTTCTTAGAGACTTAGAAATCACAGTTATGCTTAGACCTTTATTGGTCCATGTGGGTTTGTTGTATGGGTTTTGTTTGTGAAGAGCAAAACCTGCTTTTGTAGCTTGCGTTCAGATAAGAAGTTCGTGTTTGCTGTATAGTTGAAAATATCAGAGATTTATTGTTCCTTTTAGTGTGTGAACTGCAAAAGTTGGTATCTAACATTGCTTGTCCTTACTTCTGTGGTTATAGATGACAAGATCATCCCTTGCTTGCAATGATTGCAATCGCAGCTACCGTTAACGTGGAGGAATAGCATTAGGGACCAAGTTAATATGGGATTAATAGCTTTTCTTCAGATAGTTCCTTCACACAAGGCCAGCCAGCTCTTCATGTGACATTAGCTAATGCTCTGTGGCTCACCAGGAGAGCAGATCTTGGAAATACTGTGGTCTGGCCCTGGAGGTCAAAGGTGGGATGTGCTTCTGGTGGTTCTCAAAGCATTCAGCAGCGCAGAATAAGTGGAGGTGTGGGGTTTTTTATGGTCTTAACAGTAGGTGCACGTGCTTTTAAGTGGTTTCTTTTTGATTTCAAATCTAGCACTCCTGAAGTTCTTGTGCTTCTCATCTTGAATAATCAAAGGGTAACGTTTCCCCCTGCCCCCCTTCCCTTACTTCTCACTGTCTTCACTCTTCCATTTCGCTTCCCATGTTGCAGTGGGGAATAAGTGGGAAGTTCAGTGGGAGAATTCCTAAATTATACACCGTATTGGGACCAGTGAAGCCAAAGAAGTGGATACTACTTTGTAGCCAAAAAGACTGAGTCCAATGTGACACTTTAGAAATCCTGCTTGTGCCCCTGGCTCCGGAGAGAAACAGCTCAGCATCAGTCGGGGAGTCGAGTCCCCCTGGAAGGAGCTGAGTTGTGCTACGAAGAGGAGCAGCCAGACAAGTGAGAGTGGAGAAAGGGCTCAGGGAGCCTGAAGCTGAAAACATTGACGTGTCAAGGGATTTATAGTCTGTGATTTGGCAGGGCTTACAGCCATTTTTTTTCCCACAGTGTCACTGACAAAACCTTCCTCACGCCAAGGAAATAAGTTGTATTTCAAAGATTGTGTCACCAAGAGAAAGAGCCTGAGTTTTTATTTATTTCCTTTACTGATATCCTAACGTGTCCTCTAAAACACCTTCAAACATCTCGGGACCATTGCTGTCCTGAGAGTGAATGGCTCTCTTCTGAGTTATTTCTGAATAGAGTTTTTATCTCTTCCAGTGCAGTCTGCCTGCAACTTTCAGAGAGGTTCCTGTGATGTTTGTAGGAAGTTTGACCTGTAAAGTGTCAGCCAGTACAAGGAGAATTTCAGAAAACCAGATGAAGCCACTGATTCTGAGCTACCACCAGCACATCTGCTTTACCTCTGGCTCTCTCTGATGAGACCTCATCTGTGCAGCAGCCTTTACCCTGAGATCCTCCTGCTTTTATTTCATCCCCGCCTTTTCTGGCCTCTCTGCCCCCTGCTTTCTGGAAAAGTCCCTCCCTGCAGCTTTGCTTTCTGCTCTGTCATACAGGCAAGAGCTTGAAGTATGAGGCTTTTTGAGGTTTCAGGAAGGAACCAGGTTTGGACAGGAGGAATCAAATCAGAGCCCTGAGGAATCAGCATAAGCAAGTTGTGAAGGCCTATTGGAATTTGGGGCACCAGCAATTGCTCTTCAAGTTACTGTGAATATTACAATAGTGTAATTGTCGAGAGAATATTTATGACTTCTTTTATTACTAATTGCTGTTTATGTATGTGCTGACTCCGTATAGATACATTTACATGCACCCCAAAAGTAGTGGTGCTTCCCTCCCAGTCTGGAGGTTTTACTGGGATCTGTCAGGCCAAGCTTAATGCAAATCAGAGCATCTTACTGGTAAAGATGCAACAAGAAGTCATAGCAAATCGGCTATATTTTGAGTTCCTTTGGCTACCTTTTTATTAAAAACCAGCTTAATTTAAAGATCAGAATCAAATGTTGTGCACTGATCATTGGCATGGCTCGCTTTCTTACACGTGGGTGAGTGTTTTTCCTGATCTGAAGCCCGAGGGTTTAGGGCAGAGCTAAGGTAATCATCTTTAGTTTTTGCAGGGGCAATGGGATATTTTGGCTTACAAGATGACAGCGGTATACGTTGAAGCGACAGTTTAAAACTCTTTGGAGGGAAATGCATGCTTGTTGTGTAGAAGTCACTAGCTGATAGCTGTAGTGAAATGATCTTGAATTTGTCAGTCAGACTTTATATAGCCAGTAGCAAACAAACTTCATCCCAAAACCAGGAATTCGGAATGTTAAACAAGCTGGGATGCTACCTTTTGCCCGTTCTGTACCAGTGAATCATTACAATCGATGGCTGCCACCCGTTACAATGAAGGAAAAGAGAAAAGAACCCAAGAGTTAAGGATGAAAATACCCCGATTTTCAATCTAGTCATTCTCCTATGCAAGAAGAAAAATAAATGTATTTAAAATACCACGTGGCTCACTCATGTTGCGCTTCTCTTCCAGCGGCAAGAGCACTTGTTCTAATTCAGAGCATTCAGGATTTTCAAGTAGTTTAGTCAGACTTTTATATTTGAACTAAAATAAATAGGCATATGGCAAGGGGAAGAACATATAATCACTCTGCTGCCTCAAAATTCTTTTGAGGTCAAGAATTTGAAAACAGGAACCTATAGTGCGGCTTGTGAACACAATAGGAACAGCTGGTGCTCAGCACTTTTGAAAATGAGGTCACTTTATTCTTGGTTGAAATGTGCAAAATGGGTCATCTGGGCATAGGCTTAAGACAAAGGCTAAGCACGTGGCCACTTGTAACCAGGTTGTCCACGTTCCCAGGACTAGTTGGTTAAAAGGATTCAGTTAAACAAGAAAACGCTGGGCTAGGTCTGCGTTTCCCCCAACTTTTGGAAGTGTAGCTCCCACTAGGGAAAGAAATCACTGCCATATAGTGTCAAAGATCTGCTCATCCTGAGGATGACATCATCCATATTTTCCACAGCCCCCCCTCCCGCTCATGCCTTTCTGCTCATCCTTCACATAACCTACTTTAGGAGACACTGCTCTATTGTACAGTCCTTGGGAACGCTGCCTCTCCACCAGTCTCAGCCCTGGGACCTCCCTGGTCCTGCCAGCAAAACAAAGGNCCCGTAGCATCATCAGCAAAATCTAAAAACCCATTAAAGATAACAAGAACTCTTCTTAGATCTGACTGTTGAGTTTTCATTAAGCATTCTGTTCAAAATATGTGTAAGGTGATAGCGTTAAGGCCCAGATTCAGCACTGGTGGTTAATTGAACTGTTGTTGCTGCCACATCCAAGGGGGTGGTAGGAGTCATAGGGTACAGGTATATTGGAGTTCATAGAATCATAGAATCATAGAATCATTTAGGTTGGAAGAGACCCTTGGGATCATCAAGTCCAACCATCAGCCCTACTCTACAAGTTCTCCCCTACACCAGATCCCTCAACACCACATCCAATCTACTCTGAAACACAGTCAGGGATGGTCGCCTGTACGACGTGTTCGTTGTAGCTGGTTTCGAAAAATGTTTCTCTTCCATCAAAAAAACTTCCATTGAGCTATATATACGATGTGAAAGTATTCATTGGGAACTACGTAGTTAACATGAACGCCAATGGCATCCTGGGGTGTATTAGAAGAGGGGTGGTCAGTAGGTGGAGAGAGGTTCTCCTCCCCCTCTACTCTACCCTGGTGAGACCCCATCTGGAATATTGTGTCCAGTTCTAGGCCCCTCAGTTCCAGAAGGACAGGGAACTGCTGGAGAGAGTCCAGGGCAGGGCTACCAAGATGATGAAGGGAGTGGAGCATCTCCCATAGGAGGAAAGGCTGAGGGAGCTGGGTCTCTTGAGCTTGGAGGAGAGGAGACTGAGGGGGGACCTTATTAACGTTTATAAATCTGTAAAGGGTGAGTGTCAGGAGGATGGAGCCAGGCTCTTCTCAGTGACACCCAATGATAGGACAAGGGGCACTGGGTGCAAGCTGGAACAGAGGAGATTCCAGTTAAATATGAGGAAAAACTTCTTCACAGTGAGGGTGAGGGAACACTGGCAGGGGCTGCCCAGGGAGGGTGTGGAGTCTCCTTCTCTGGAGACATTCAAAATCTGCCTGGAGGCGTTCCTGAGTGACCTGCTCTGGGTGTTCCTGCTCTGGCAGGGGATTGGACTGGATGAGCTTTCAAGGTCCCTTCCAATCCCTGAGATTCTGTGATTCTGTGATAATGGCTTGGGTTGGGTTTTTTTCTCCCTACCGCAAGCTCTCTGATATCTTTCACCAGTCAGAAATTACTACCTTGTGGTGCCACGTGGCTTTACTACTTTCAGCTTCACCAGTAGAGGAAAGCAGTTGAAAAGCAAAGCCTAAGATTCCCAAAGCATCCTTCTGTTTCCACTCTGGGATGAGCTGCTGCACTGACGAGTGATTAATCGCTAGCCGGGAGATGCAACAAGGGTGACGGGCAGAGCAGACAGAAGCGAAATTGTCTGCTGGGTGCCCAGATGAATGGGCTGTGTCTGGAGGAGCGGTGGTGGTGGTGGTGGTGTCTGTCTTGTTTCCGTGTCATGAATTGTGTCTCCCTTTTGACTTCATCCCAAGTTCTAGTGGATGGTTTTCAGGTCGCGAGGGTGAGTGCTCCAGCTTTTGCAGTCACTGTAATTGATTCTTGCTTTGCAGAAAAGGTATTCAAAGGGTATGAGTAGTATTTACTTAGTCATTCCACGATGCCTTGTGTATTTCATTTCATTTCATCCTCAGTTGAAACTGTTGCTGGACTAATACAGCAGGAAGGTACTTCTCTGGCATTTCACACCTAGTCACTTCCCTCCTTGACGGAGTTGTGGACTAAAGAAGCTGTGTATGGTGTGGGTTCTGTTTAGAAAGGAACCCTTTCTGGCATCCCTGCAGTGTCTTTTACACGAGCACGTTTTTCTTTCTTAGGCAGTGCTGAAAGGTTTGTGCCTGTGTTATATGGATAAGCCTATTTGTCTGCCCTATCATCATGCAGCAGTGATTTTGGAACTTTATATCGCGTCATACGCTCACCTTGAAGTGGGTAGTTTTCTTCTCAACTCTCTGTGCAGTGCCAAGACTTGAAAGCCACCCTCCATCAAAGTGTAAATATCAATACAGGTAGGTTGCAAGCCAGTTCTAGGTGTGCTTTAAATACAGTCGTGGAGAATTTGTAGACTGCAGGTGTCCCCCTTGATGTGGAGCAAAAGGAATAGTGGGGCAGCTCTTTAAGCCCCAGCCTGCCTGGAGGAAAACCATTCTGAGAGTGGAAAGCAATCTTAGGGATGCCTTTAGGGGACAGTGCACAAGTCCTAAGTAGGGTGATTACTTGGGGGGCGAAAAAGAAGGTCCATGGCTTCACCAGCAGATTTCCACTCGGGTCCTGTATCAGCACTCTTTGCTCAAGAGAAGCCTTCCCACCTGAAGTGGGTACTCCAGACAAAAAAAAGTGCTAAAGGCAGGAAAAACCCCTTTGTCTCCTCCCTGAGGGCATGGGGAGGTCCCCTGATGGGAGGTGTGATGCTGACACCATTAGTGGATCTGAACAGTCGCCACAACCAAACCCACTCCCTTCTTCAAAAGGCTTAACCCTTCATGTATGGTACGGATGCGACTTGTTTAACTCACCGTGGCTTCGTAATTGAGTCAAGGATTTTGTTGTTGGTTTTGGGGTTGTTGTTTTCAAGTTTGGAAGGTAAACAAAGTGTTCTCTGGTAGGCCCCAACAAGAAGAGACAGAGCATAACCCAGGTTGCTAAGTGTCTGTGCAAGAGAAATCTCCTGGATTACAATTTTATAAGTTTTAAACAGAAATCAAACAGCCACCTTGCCCACCAGTGCTGTCCCAGTCAAAATCGGGGCTCTTTGCTTTCTTACATACCTAAGTCTGCGTAACAGCTCTGATCCATGTCTTCCCTGTGAAATGCAGTATTGCAGCTGGCCATGCGTGCTGCTGGGTGATGTGTCAACCCCCTTGATTTAAACCATGTTCAGGGTGTAATTAGCTCTGTCTGCAATATTCTTGTTTCAGCCACCATAAGAAATGGTGCTGAACATCTTACCTGTGCTGAGGTCTTGCTCACCTGCTCCAAACCTCCTCCACCCAACACCGAGTCATCTCTAGACGAGAAGTGTATTCACAAGTAACGCGTGTTTGCTGCTGTGTGTATATATGTATATCACCAACACTTGTCTGCCTCTGCTTTCTCTGCTTTTTGCAGGGTTTTACCATTTCTAAGTGAAAGCTGTGGGGGCCTATACAGATTCTTTGTGGTGCACATGAGCACATTATGCAGGCTTACAACATTCTATCTCCATGGGTCTTCTGAGTCTTCCTGAATTGTTTTCTGTCTTTTGCTTTTTGTTTTTCCTTCTGCTATGGGTTAAATCATCCCCTACGTGGTGCTTTTGTTTTGGTCCTCTGGACAGATGACTCCCAAGCTCTGAAACCCTTTGTGATTTTCCTGGGAACCTTGTCATTAGGAGTACTGGTATGAATACATAATTTTTACAAGCATTTACCATGCTTTGTGTCTGAGCAAAATTCAGTTGATACATTTTTGGAGATCGAGTACAATGTTTAATATTGATATTGCTACAATGGGTTTTCATTTTTGTTTAATTGAATTAATATTATTTTTGTTGAAAAGTAGTATTGAGGTCTTAAAATATTTGGTGTCAGATCACACAGAATCACAGAATCTCAGGGATTGGAAGGGACCTTGAAAGCTCATCCCGTCCAATCCCCCTGCTGGAGCAGGAACACCCAGAGCAGGTCACTCAGGAACGCCTCCAGGCGAGTTTGGAATGTCTCCAGAGAAGGAGACTCCACCACCTCCCTGGGCAGCCTGTAGACACTTATGTCTCGGTGTTTTTTCAAGAGTGTTTTGGCCAACAAACTTGAGCCTTTGCTGATTTAAATAACTTTTCACAGTAACTTGTAGTTATCTCATGTAAAAATATTTGGTTGATTGCTTCTGAAGGGAAGTAGGGGAAGGATCTAAGGAAAGGATTTCTTAGGACCTATAGTCATGGTGAAATTTTGGTTTAGCCTGACCTCTGCTGGGTAAGTCTTGGACTTGACCCTTCCTCTTTATCCCAACCCAACACAACTCTTCCTTTCTATTGACAATGACCTGTCCATGACCAGGAATTCAAGTCTTGGCTCTGCAAGCACAGAGACTTCACCCAAGTTCACATGCCTGGTGTGCAGCTGAAGAGAAAGTGCTGATTTATCCATATCATAATTATTTATTTGGTTTGCAATTGGGTACCCGTTGTGCTCAGCTCAGAAAATAAAGGATTGTAAATGGCATAAAGCCTTAGGCTCTAAACAACGTTCTCAAAGAGAAGTAAGATACAAAGAAGATGGAGATGCAGAATATGAGCAGAGTTAAATATCATCCTATATTTTATACTGCTGGTAAATTCTGTTCATGAAATAATAAGGCTGCAAAGAAGAATCCAGATTATTAACTATAGTTTGCAAGAGAGAGCTCACTTTGGAATTTGGGGAGTGTAGAATAAATCATCCTGTGGGAGCTTTTATTCCCTTTTTTGCAGCAGAGTCATTACCTTCCCCATCCTTGTAGTTATGCGCAGAGCAGCAGAGTTACAAACAACCTCCATAAATGGTGCATAAACCGAAATGATTTTTGTTTAAAAAATATCAAGAAGACGAACAAAAACGAGCTAGGAGTGATTCTTAACCCTCTGTCATTCAGCTGTTGTCTGAGGATGAGAACTCACGTGCGTGTGAGAGTAGAAATGGAGAAATGTGGTAGCACAGACCGGGCCCTCCATTCTGAAGTGATCAGTCCCCTCCGCAGTAAAGGTGGAGGATGTTCTTGTAGCATTTAGGTCACCTCTCTCTAGTGGTTTCACGTTAATCTCCGTTTTCTCAAGACATTGGGAAAGCAGAAGGCAAAATTGGGAATTGCCTGCTGGCCTCCAAACTGCAGTGGCTACTGGAATAGCCAGACCCGTCCTGGCACGGTGGCTGGTGGAGTCCTCTGCCACATCTGCGAGGCTGGACTGGGTCAGGTTTGCCAAGGCACAGCTGGGTTACAGACCTGCTACCCATCATCACTGAGACTGGGAAAAGGGGCAAGGGGGGGTTGAACCCCAGGAATGTGGGGTACCATGTTGTCCCCCTGAGGTTGGCTTGAGTGCCCAGCACTGTGAGGGGAATGGTGTGCATGTGCTCTTGTGGCACACCTTCCATGTGGGTCACCCTGCTAGGTGATGGGGACGTCAGCAATACTTGTTTTATGGGGTTTTAAGGAACTTTGAGAACTTGTTAAAAGCTGTCACAGTAACTTGCTGATCTTTCCTTTCTTTTCTGAGCACTGACACCCAGAGTCTGTGAAGCTAACCCAGTTTGTTAACCAGCCAAAGAACCGTAAGGAAAAAAAACACCAAAGCTTCATAAAACTTTTGAGGTCATTCTAGCTGCTTGTACCCAGCTGTATTGTGCTTTAAATATGTAAAATAAAGGATGGCCCTATTTTATGGGAAAACAGGGCTTCTCAGTTCTAACTGAGCTGATACTCCTCACGTGGGGGAGGCCCTGGTATGAGGAGGACAGGGTTTGTGCAGGTAAAGTATAAAACCTGGTTATGTAATCACTAGAGGTGTTATTTGTTGGTGTAACTTGAATGTATAACAAGAAGTGGAGGAGATTGGTAACCCATGGAGGCAACCACTGGAAAATTAATCTACCTGGGGTCTCATAAACTGTCTTGAGCTGCTTCTTAATGAAGAGTTCTCAGGTGATACATGCCTAGACTGGGAGAGATTATGGGTGGATATTAACAGGATGTTGAGCTAATCGCTGACACAGAGCGGGTTCCCATTCTTTCTTTGCTTTGAACCTTAATTACATCCTGAGAATGGAGAGTGAACCAAGAAAGAAAAAAACCCACCCTGATCCAACCAATCACAAAAAACCCAACCCAAAAAAGAGTTCTTGGGAATTGGTTTTTGGATAGCAGGTCATGGGGATGAAGTGAGGGAACTCCTGCTTGGAAGGTATTCTGATTTCTGCAGTAACCTGGATAGAAATCCTTCCTCTTTGCACCGGGTTGGAAGTGCTGAGCAACATTCACAGGCTGTGTATTCCAACCCACTTCCAGTCCTGCCGTCCCTCGGGCCAGCAGCCTGGGTCTGTATTCAAATAGATGCTTGGAAAAATTGTTCAGGATGCTCAGACTGATTCTACGTGCAACCAGCCTAGGGCTTCTGCACCGTCCCCAAAGGGCCAGCCCTTTATTTCCATGGCTTGTTGGTTCTGCCTCTTTGGTCTTCAGTGGTCAACAGGACCATCGTGCTGATGTTGTTTCCTTGCTTCAAGCTCTCCCCCAATGATAGACATGTCCAGTTTTAATTTGAAGGAAAAGCATTTTTAGACACCTTCCCCTTCAAATGCCAGGGCTTTGTATCAGATGGTGCCACCATCTTCTGGGAATAGATATTTCTCACTCACTTTCTCCTTTACATATTTTCTATTTTCTTTTCTTTTCTTTTCTTTTCTTTTCTTTTCTTTTCTTTTCTTTTCTTTTCTTTTCTTTTCTTTTCTTTTCTTTTCTTTTCTTTTCTTTTCTTTTCTTTTCTTTTCTTTTCTTTTCTTTTTTCTTTTTTCTTTTCTTTTCTCTGTCTTCTAGCTTAAACTGTACAAGATTACCATCCATTTCTCTAATGCTGTAGATGTTTTTGGTTTGTTTGTCTGTTTGTTTTTTCTCTCAGGAATTTAAAAACTGCCAGTTTGTCTCCTTTTTTTCCTTCGCAACTCTTCAGATCTTTCTTTCCCCTCTCCCTTTCTTCATCTTCCCTCCTTCTGAAGAGTATCTCCCCTTTCTCCTTATGTCATGTGCGTGCTCTTTTGCTTCCCCCCATCACCATCAGCTCCTCCCCAGCCCTGATCCTTTCAGGCTGGATAGAGTACTCTTCTAATCACCCGTACTTTTTATCTTCTCTCTGAATCTTAAGCAAAGCCCGTCTGATCTCTGTGTGTGTTCTGGAGCAGAACACGCCGGGATCGGGACAGGGTGAGGCTGAAATCACTGCAACAGCGATTGAGAGTCGTCTTGAAAGCAAGGAGTTGACTTTGGGATTCATTATCTTCTTCCCAGAGCGAGAAAGTTCTTCCTGTGTTTGTACATTTAAACTGCTTGCGTTTCGAATGAGCTCAGGAGGTTTATTTGAAGAGGTAAGGTACGAGGATGAGAATCTTAAGTGCATTGTTCAAGCACATTTATGGATTTTGGAGCCTGGCATTTGTCACATCAAAATTGTTCTCTGTCTTTTGGGGGGATTTTTGTTGATGGTTTTGGGTTTTTTTTTTTCTCTTTTTAAGGGGATGCAGGGGGAGCACTCAGAGAATCAGGATAATGGCTTTAACAAACGGAAATAGTTTGTGGGAATAACTCCACCAGCAGCTCCTCATTCAGGCATAATTAGAAACACATTTTAAATCACCCATACAGTTTTGTGTGCATCCTTTGGGTTTGTAAGAGAAGGCAGCACAAAATTAATTCCCAAGGTGAGGTGTTTTCTTCTGAAGAGGCTGCATGGCTTCATCCATGGTATTCCTGAAAGAGCAGGATTTTGTAATTTTATTTTTCTCCCCACGTGCTCAGAATCTAGCTGTATTTTTGTGGCAGCTCTCCACAGGGTATGAGAATCCAGTTAGATGAAGCAGAAGTTCGGGATGAAGTTTCTAGCTGAAATCCTTTTCTGCCTCTTGAAGTTGAGCTGTGTCTTCATCGGCTGCACTTTCAAAAAGTTGGTGCTGGTTTTTAATGGACATTTCAGTTTCTTTTTTCAGCCAATAAGCTGGTTAATGAATAGCTCTGACTGTTACAGGAGTGATGCATCCAATACAGCAGAGGCATGGGGACATTCCCAGTGGTATGTCTGCCTTGTTTTGAGAGGCACTATCCATCACTAAATTGCCACTTAAAACAGCTGGTGTTAGGTGCTCGTCTTCGTGAGAAGCAACCAGAACCTCATAGGACTTTCTCATTTATATCTCAGTAATAGATAATTAATATTAAAGAATGCTCTTAAAGATCTGGGCTTCAGTAAGAGACAGTATAAAAGCTCACAAATAATCTGTGTTCTTGACCACAGAGCTCAGGTGTAAGATGACAGAGATGACAGACCTGAATGGTTTCAAGAACCTGCCCACCAGTTAGACCACCTTTTCACACTGCTTGTTTATTAATGCTCTTTGATATGTTCACAAGCAGTGAGAAAATGCCTTTTTTTGTGTGTGTGGGCTTTGAGTGTTGATGAGTTTTAAGGCAAAACCACAGCAGATCTTTAAAACAGTCTGGGGAGGTTTTTCCCATGCAGCAACCAAAACCTGTTTTTCCAGGGTATTTTTATATGCCTTAGAAATTGGTGATGCAGAATGTTTTCTTACTCTGATTTGCTCACTTACAGAAAGGTTACCCTTTCTGAGCCTTTGAACATCAAAGTAGGAACAAACCGAGGGCCGAGAGTCCTTTTCCTGCAGAAATGCTTGGTTAGGCACTCCAAAAACCTTGTTTCTAGGAGCAGATTGTCTGCTCCCGAGGCTCCTGCCTCTCTCACTCAAGTTGCTTAATCTGCAGCCTTGTTCCAGGTCCCAGCCTGACCTGAAAAACCCTGCTGGCTCCACATTCTTCCAGTGGGATTGTGCTCTTCCAGCAGCAAGCCCGGGCTGCTGAGCTTGACAGTGTCCTTCTGAAGCCGATAAGCAACTCGCAAGGGTGGGGGAGGATGAAATCATGCTCTAGACAACATCGCCCTTCTGGTTCCTGTGCTTGGGGCTTCTCTTTATCTCTTCAGAATCGAGATTTGAAATTAAAAATAAACATTTCCAAAGCAGTCCTGCTGCCCTGCAGGGGTTTGCCTTAATGCTTGCTCCTTTGTAGCCTGGCTTCTAGGTCTTGGGATGCTTCTCCAGCCAACACCGTTCCCACAGCTGCCTTCTGGGGAGGGCCTGAACCTGAAGACACACGCGTTTGGGGTCTTTTGACTTGCTGCTGCTGCAGTTCCTGCCTGAATTTTGTGTTTGCTGAAAATGTGCTGTTTTCTGGGTGCCGCAGGGTGAGCGTCTTCCTCAGTGTCCTAAACGTGTACCTTAGCGTAACGTGGTGAGCTGCTGTGGTGCACCAAATTAGGTGGTTTTTTAAGGTTTACACTTGAGATTAGAACTATTGTGACAGTCATTTACATTAGAAGCTGGCCAAGCTTTTGGAAGTAATCTGTTCTGTAGTTTATCAGCTGTTTCCTTTCCAGTTTGCTTTCTCTGTGAGTGTGATGGACAAGATCTCTGTCTCAGACTTAAAATATTCCTGCTTTCTTTTTTGAAACATTTCTTCATGTATTTTTTTTGTATTTGCCTGCATGAAATGCTTCATGCCCTCCATCTGCATGAAAATCTTCTGTATATAACTGTAAAAGCTCCCTTAGGACTGTAGACTTTTTTTTAAATGGAACAATTTGAACATTTTCCACACAAATGGGCACTCGGGGCAAATGTCATCATAAAAATTGTAAGAATGTTTGAGAGATATTTTCACTGGGTTTTTGGTGGTTTTTTGGTTGTGGGTTTTTTGGTTGGTTTGTTTTTTGGTTTTTTTTTTTGTTTTTTTCTCCTTTAAGATTTGCCTCTCCAGTCACAGTGGAAATTAGAAGATAAAAGAGATTTAGTGTGATTTCTGTTACTGGCAGAGAAGAGTTTGTGAGGCTGAGAGGTGAGACATTAATAAGAAGGAGAAACAATAGCCCGTCTCCTCCGCTTCAGTCGACAGGGTGCAGGTGTTGAGGCTGATGTAATGGTGTTGCTGCTTCCCTAGGCTGAGTTGTACATACATATTTATAAACACATGCAAATCAATCCCGTGCTGCCTTCCCAAGATAAATGAACAAAACCGGGATCTGAGATGCGGAACAAGGTGAAATCAAGTTGTTTTTCTTCCAAGTTCCAATCCTGCTCAGCCTGAATGAGAGTTCTCCTTTGAAACCAACGTGTTAGGGTTCTCAAGTTTCGCAGGAGGCAAAACACAGGATACTGGATATTCTTTAAGGGCACACGGTGAAACTCACCTCGTAAAACTTGAGGTTTACGTAGCAGACAGAAGCTCTATTTTGCGGAACTTTTCAGAATCGAAGGAAATTGTTTTCTGATTTGAAACAGAGCTCCCAAGTAGACAAAGTTCTCATGGAAGAAAATCCCAAACCCGGTGTTTTTAGAGCAGATGAAATGCGTACTTCCAGCAGGATCAGGCTGTTTTGTTTCAAATTTGACTGTTTAAATGTTTTAAATACTGCTCTACCTAATACTGCTCAGCACCTTGAGTCTGGTGTCCAGTTCTGGGCACCTCAGCACAAGAGAGATCTGGAGGGGCTGGAGCCAGTGCAGAGGAGGGCAATGAAACTGGGGAGAGGCCTGGAGAATAAGGCTTATGAGGATGGATTGAGGGAGTTGGGATTGTTTAGTTTGAGGAAGAGGAGGCTGAGGGGAGACCTCATCCCTCTCTACAACTGCTTGAAAGGGCATTGTAGAGAGGTTGGTGCTGGTCTCTTCTCACGGGCAATGAGCGACAGAACAAGAGGGAATGGCTGCAAGCTGCAGCAGGGTAGGGTTAGGCTGGACATGAGGAAAAAGTTTTTCACAGAGAGAGTGGTCAGTCAGTGGAATGGGCTGCCCAGGGAGGTGGTGGAGTCCCCATCCCTGACTGTGTTTCAGAGTAGATTGGATGTGGTGTTGAGGGATCTGGTGTAGGGGAGAACTTGTAGAGTGGGGCTGATGGTTGGACTTGATGATCCCAAGGGTCTCTTCCAACCTGAATGATTCTATGATTCTAATGCAGCCTTTCAGAACAAACTCATTTGAATGGAGAGACAGAAACACTTCAGGTAGGAATGCAGTAACAAGAAGTTCTGATATTTGTCAAAATATCCCTCCCTCTCTCCAAAATTAATATTTCACTATATAGGTATGGTTTTCTCATACATTTTAGTATCTATGGAATTGCATTCTACACAGTAGGTTGTTGTTCATGGGAAGCCATTCTTTGTGACTGTGTCATCTGTGTTTTGGGGAGATACTCCAGGAATAGGTGGGGAAATGCAGGATTCTGATGGTCTTCTCCTGCATGTTTTCCATTCCATTAGAATGGGTGATATGTATAGTAGACCGTATTCCTTGGGAAACTCAGATATTGCTGGTGATGGCTTTTAACAGATCCTGGGCACTACTGATGAAAACGGGCACATGCTGTCTCTGTCAGAACAGCACTATTTTTAACCACATTCTTCGAATATGTGCTTGCTGCTTGTATCCTTGTTTATTCCAGCTACGTGTCCTTACAGTGTTGATAGTGGAAAAAACAAACTATGCTTGCTTTTGGAAAACTTTTCCTTTGTAGATAAACCCAGTGCTGATAGACCTGAACCCAGGTGCTGTTAAAATGGGTGAAATTTAGTAAGGCTTTTTAAAGCCCTTTGAAAATTCCAGCTCTCACGTGGAGTGGCTGTTCAGGGTAGTGATTTATCTGTCAGATTTTGTGGTGAGTAGCCATATTACAATGCAGTTTCACGATAAATGAACAGTTCTTGCATATAACTAGTGGCCCCCAGAGAAGAAGGTTCTGCTTCTCCCTACCTGTATTACCCATGGGATGCTGCCTCCTACTTTGGGCCTTCTCAGCCCTAACAGGGCACCCAGTCAGGATTTGGCATAAAATACTCATGGTTTTTTTGGCACAACTAGTCTTCTACTGGGTTAGCTCCCTAAATGGACTCATGGGGGAGGATCAACCATAAATGCTGGATGTCCTGGAGAGGGTGAGGAGAGCAATGGTTGGCCTTCAGATTGGTTAAGTCTATTACACAGTTAGGCATCTATGAATGCTTTGGCAAGTGTTGTCTGTGTAAGGGCTTCCAGTGTCCTATGAACAAAGGGGAAAGACAACAAAATAATCACTGGCATGGTGATGGATTCCTCATGCCATCTGAAGCGGCAGTGATGACGTCCAGTCAAGAGCATTTTCAGTATTAGTCTAGAGGATCTAGCTGACAATAGTTGTTTGTTAGTGAGGGCTTTGTTTCCTGCTGTAGTTCAGGCTGGGGTGGTTTGGTCTTTTGGAGGCTTTCCCAAACCCACCCTTTGGCAGCGTAGCTGAACCAGCATCGAGTGCAGTGAGCTGATTTTGAGCATGCAGCTCAGCTTTGGTTTCTCCAGAGCTGTGGAAGGGAGCTTGGTTCTGGTTTTGCCTGTTAAAAGCACCTGATTTCCTTGTAAGGTTTAAGCACAGACAAGACAATGTAATGCCTAATGTATGCGTCTGACATGAGTGTTCCAAGGGCAATATGGGTATGTATGGGTTGGTTTTTTTGCCTGTTTAAGCCTCTCTCTCTGATTTAAGTGGAAGACTTCTGCATGGGAGAGACTGTTTTGCATACATTGCTCAGTAGGGTTTGCCAGGTGCTTGGATTTCAAAATAATAATTAGAAAAAAGAAAAAAAAAGAAGTCTAAAAGGGCCTAACATATGACTAGGATATGCTGAGTACAAGGGGCTGTAAGCATGACTTCATTTTGTATAGTCAGCTCTGTTAACATGAGCAGCCTAACTGCTGCACCACGGCGTTCAACACAGACTGCAAAACCTATTTGAGTGTCAGGGAGTTACCCCAAATAAAGCCAGCCCAGGCACATTTCCACCAGTCCCAGTCACAGCACCACGAATGTGTCGGGTAGCTTTATGTCACCTTGATCACTGCTTTTGAATGAAGGCTGTTTTCCTGGTGCTTTTTAGGGAATTGTGATGGTTAGCTTGTGGGAAGTGGGTGTGCTGGACCTGTCCTGGGACTTTTTTTGGTGGTTGAAAAAATCCAGGTGTGCTGTCTGAAGATCTCCTCCTTCCAGCGTTATTACTGGTCAGTGCAGGTCCTCAAATTTGGTTCTTGCTGTATCTAATTTGCTTGATGGTTATCTGTTAGTTCAGTTCAGGTTGGCATTTTTGAACTTGCCTCTGAAGAGAGGTGGGAAGTTGAAACAAATTGAGTGCCTGCCCTAGTTTAATCTTTGCCATAATCTTTCCTTTTCAGCAGTGAAGGAGAAAAGAGCAAAATCGTTCTGTAAGTGTCCAGCAAAAATCCAGAATTTTAGTATCTGGGCAAATCCTGTATGTGGAGGTAGTTAAATCATTCCAGGCTTCCAGTTAACAGAAACTATGTGGAGAAAGCTAACAAATCCTTTGCTTTCGGATATTGCCGAAATATGTGAGCAACAGATTATTCCAGATTTCCTTTAAATGCAAACAAGAGGTGCCAATAAAAATGATGGCTCTTGGTTGTAGACTTACCATCCTTAAGCTAAGAGTCGTGGCACGTCTTCTATGGATTGTGCAATTTGGTTGAGCGGTTGCTAGTTTAGCTGTAAGCTATTGTCAGTCATCTTGTCCTCCCTGGTTGTTTGCCAGGTTCCTCCTCCTGGATTTGAAGAAAAAGGCAATTGTGGATGTTTAATAACTGAAAGTACATGGTTGGTCCCAAAGCCAAATACCTAAACTGATAAAATCATGATGAGGTTTTTTCCCCCCCATTCTTTTTTCTTTTTTCAAAGGAGCCTTTTAAATAGAAATCATTGATAAGTATGTAAAGCTGAAGATCACAAGGAGGAAGTGATCTCATGTTTCCGTGGCCTCATAGATGATATCTGAAGCATGTTGGCTCTGTCTGAAGTGGGTTGTGAACTCCTTGGGGCAGGGCCAGTCTTCTTCCAGGTCCTGTAAAATGCCTGACAATGCTGATGTTACCCAGAAAAGAACCATTTCCTCCTACCTGACCTGTAGAGGAAATAAGGGGGTTTAGTGACATTGGTGAAGTAAAGGCAATTTCCAGCATTTAAAGGTCTCAAAGATTAATGGAAAACAGAGAAGCCAAAGCAATACTATGAGAAATCAATCTATAGGCAAGAAAGTGCTTTGGACACAACATGGTGGTATGCCTTTTTAAAACCTTTGCACTCTCTTGGCTTGTAGCTTCTTTGCTGAACCTCGTCATGGGGATTTCCTGCATGCCAGAGGTTGCATGATCATAGGAATCACCTGCTGTTGCTTTTTTTATACTGCCTGGCACGGGGAAGCTTGATTTATAGAGAGGTCTGGGGTTTGGGTGGGTTTTTTTTTTCACTCTTTCAGCTATTTGTTTAGTATGAAAGGGCTGTGCCAATGATGATGTGGATTGTGTGTGTGTTTCCAGTGTGTAGTTGCAGGGCTGGGGAAATCTTCACACTTGTGCAGCAGTTCTCCTTAGAGTGGTGGCAGTTGCCTTTCAGCATCGGTATTACTCCGCCGCGTTACCTTCTTGATCTTTTTTGTCATTGCTGAGGCAGGGAGTTTCAATTTCTTTCCAGTTAGCCAGCTCCAGTAATGGGTTGCATGTTAAAGTCTGGAATAAAACTATTTCTGTAGCTTCCTTTAGTAATTCAAACGATGAGTGAGCTCATAAAGGGAAGAACATTGAAGTTCAGGCTGAATCAGTGGTTAATTGGCTGCTAGTCCATTCTCGGCTCCCCCTCGTGCCTGAGCGCTGGAGGAGGATGAGGTCATGGTGCTGATTCTTGACCTCTGCCGACCTCCTGTGTCTTACCAGGGCTTGCATCAGCTGTATCCCAAACACCGAGTTGCCATGACACAAATACTGACTTATCTTTCTCCTAAACATCCTTCAGCGTGGTGTGGTTAGGCTGTACGTGGCACTGATTGCCATGGGCCAATGTGACACTCCAGCCCTAAGAACCAAGGTGCCCATCTACTCTTGTGAAGAAAACCTTCGGCCAAAGTTCAAATTCATAGCAAGGCACCCTTGTTACCCCATGGTTTGCCTTTATAAACTAAGTCTCCTGCTTGCTTTTGATGTTGGGTTGGGTTTTTTTAAGGCTATAATGTTGTCTTTAGCTTTCGAATCTGTTCTGCAGCTTTGGTTTTTAGCATGTGTGCTGATCACTGGTTTGACAAAGCGTGTTTGGGTCACAGCAACTCCTGCATCTATTCAAGACACAGGTGTTGGGTCTCTTTACCCTTCTTGTGGAAAAACATTTCCTTTATGGTTGTCTTTGGAGATGACAACTTCTTTTTAAAAGAGTGGGAAATTGGCCCCCAAGTTTCTGTACAAATGTAGATTCTGCCCGAGTAGCAGCCAGAGGGGAATATTTTGCTCTGGTCCTTTCTTTACCTTCTTAAACTTGAGAAAACAAAACCAAAAAACCAACAACAAAATCTTTGACTCAATTACGAAGCCACAGTGAATTAAACAAGTCGCATCCGTACCGTACCTGGAGGGTTAAGCCTTTTGAAGAAGGCAGTGGATTTGGTTGTGGTGACTGTTCAGATCCACACCTCCCATCAGGGGACCTCCCCAGGCCCTCGGGGAGGAGACAAAGGGGTTTTTCCTGCCTTTAGCACTTTTTTTTCTGTCTGGAGTACCCACTTCAGGTGGGAAGGCTTCTCTTGAGGAGAGAGTGCTGATACAGGACCCGAGTGGAAATCTGCTGGTGAAGCCATGTTAACATCTCCAACCTAGAACGAAAACACAAAGAAAACCCTCACCACCCCTGGCACCGCACACCCAATCAACAAAAATTTATTTGTTTAATTTTCGTTTCTGAGCTGTACCTGGCTGGGGCCCGGTGTGTGTGTCCTGTGGGATCCGCTCCCGCACCCAAAATGGCAGGGAGGGGGCTTTCGCTCAAGCAAAATTCCACCCCCCACCCCCCTCGGTTTGGGTTGAAAACGCCAAAACGCATCGTGTGAAGGTGGGACTAACCTCGCACCTTCGAAATTGAGGTGAAAAGATGCTTTTCTGCCTTGTTTTGGGGTCTGGTGGGGGTCCTAACGCGTTGCCAGTTTTATGAAGGGAGATGCTGCAGAGAGGGCCGCGCACATTGCCGCCACGCGTTGCCATGGCGACGGGCTGGGGTTACCCCCCCCCAATCCCCTGCTTGCCCGCGCGGTGCATGCCGGGACGGGGCGGGGCGGCCTCGCCTCAGCGCCGCCGGGAGGTGCCGTCGCTGAGGTACCGCCGCTGAGGTACCGCGTCGCCGCGCCGGGCCGAGCTGGGTTGGGGAAGCGTTTTTCTCCCCCGCCCCACGATTGACTTCATTACCCGCTTTGCCGCACCATTAAAGCTCCGTGGGCAGCGTGGGGAGCAGGGGGGTTGTGTTGAGCCGAGCCGAGCAGTGTAGTGTCGGTTGGTGCGGACGGGCCCGGGCGGGGCGGGTGGACCGGCGGGGGGGTCGCAC
>VZTM01004887.1:170930-201197 GCA_013400555.1 Jacana jacana | reverse complement strand
CTGGTTTGACAAAGCGTGTTTGGGTCACAGCAACTCCTGCATCTATTCAAGACACAGGTGTTGGGTCTCTTTACCCTTCTTGTGGAAAAACATTTCCTTTATGGTTGTCTTTGGAGATGACAACTTCTTTTTAAAAGAGTGGGAAATTGGCCCCCAAGTTTCTGTACAAATGTAGATTCTGCCCGAGTAGCAGCCAGAGGGGAATATTTTGCTCTGGTCCTTTCTTTACCTTCTTAAACTTGAGAAAACAAAACCAAAAAACCAACAACAAAATCTTTGACTCAATTACGAAGCCACAGTGAATTAAACAAGTCGCATCCGTACCGTACCTGGAGGGTTAAGCCTTTTGAAGAAGGCAGTGGATTTGGTTGTGGTGACTGTTCAGATCCACACCTCCCATCAGGGGACCTCCCCAGGCCCTCGGGGAGGAGACAAAGGGGTTTTTCCTGCCTTTAGCACTTTTTTTTCTGTCTGGAGTACCCACTTCAGGTGGGAAGGCTTCTCTTGAGGAGAGAGTGCTGATACAGGACCCGAGTGGAAATCTGCTGGTGAAGCCATGTTAACATCTCCAACCTAGAACGAAAACACAAAGAAAACCCTCACCACCCCTGGCACCGCACACCCAATCAACAAAAATTTATTTGTTTAATTTTCGTTTCTGAGCTGTACCTGGCTGGGGCCCGGTGTGTGTGTCCTGTGGGATCCGCTCCCGCACCCAAAATGGCAGGGAGGGGGCTTTCGCTCAAGCAAAATTCCACCCCCCACCCCCCTCGGTTTGGGTTGAAAACGCCAAAACGCATCGTGTGAAGGTGGGACTAACCTCGCACCTTCGAAATTGAGGTGAAAAGATGCTTTTCTGCCTTGTTTTGGGGTCTGGTGGGGGTCCTAACGCGTTGCCAGTTTTATGAAGGGAGATGCTGCAGAGAGGGCCGCGCACATTGCCGCCACGCGTTGCCATGGCGACGGGCTGGGGTTACCCCCCCCCAATCCCCTGCTTGCCCGCGCGGTGCATGCCGGGACGGGGCGGGGCGGCCTCGCCTCAGCGCCGCCNATGGTGCTGCGCTTTTGTATTCGGGATTAGCTGGGGGTGTGCTGGCGGATGAACGCGTGTTATGCTCTAGCAAGGGACTAAAATGTTGCCGGCTTAATAAAGGCCGTGTGTTTCACATCCCTGCAGGTTTGAAGGGACGGCCCGGGTCAGACCTGGCCGTGGTCCATTTGAAGGCCCAAGCGTCTTGCAGCACGGCTGGCTCCAGCCGTTATTTACAGGCCTAGAAAGCTGTAGAGGTTAGTGACAGAGCGAGTAAATCTGGTATATCCGAGCACTTCCATGGAGATTCTTTATTGCTGGTGCTGGAGGGCAAAGAAATAAATATGTTTTTAAATAGGTTACAAAATTTCAAAGCATACTTAAAGCACTGTGAAACGTCTGATCAGCCTGCCTTTGTTTTTACTTCTTAACGTTTTTAACAGTTATCCAACTGCAAAATAGAGATGTAATTTTTCAGACTGGTGGGTGGGCCTTTTGGTGAGCTACTGCAGAGTTCTCCCACCATGGAATCATGGAGTGCTTTGGATTGGAAGGGACCTTAAAGATCACCTCATTCCAAGCCCCTTGCCATGGGCAGAGATACCTCCCACCAGACCAGCCTGGCCTTGAACCCCCTCCAAGGGAGAAGGCATCCACAGCTTCTCTGGGCACTGTGTTTTTCTTCCAGTCCTAGGATGGAAATTGGCATTAGTGCCTACAATTATAATGCTGGAAGTCTCTCCTACCAGCTCCAGTAAGCCTCAAGCAGGCCCTTACTTAAAATTTTCCTGAAGTTGCAAGATGCTCTCATGCTGTACATCTGCTTTATGGTTGCATCACAAGCTCTGCTTGCAAATTACAAACCAGGCTGTTCGAAGATTTTTAGATCTTAATCTTAAAATCTGGGACAGTCCCTGACAGATAAATTATGCATGCGTGGTACACCTGATCTGTTGGACTTGCTGCACATGTGAGATGAGTCTCTGTGCATGCAGTAGCTAGTTTCCAGGCATCAAGCAGCCTGAAAAGTGGGCAATTGCTTCAAAAATATGGGAAAAGTGTTTTCATGTGCAAGCATGCATGGGGCAAGGGATTTCTGTGAATAATGTAGCAAGTCTGTTCTCAACCTGGTATCATCCTTCCTTGTATTCCCCCTTCCCCTGATGGACTATAACTCCTTTTAAAAGCTGAGACCAAATTAACTTTTAATTAATGCTCTGGATAGTTGCATGGAATCTTCAGTGTTTCCTTGAGGAAGCATTTGTTGGGTGCTAACATTTGCGCTGTTCTTGATTTGCTCCACGGTGGGGACGTGGGGAGGTAGAAGTTTTGGAATAGTTTCAAACTGCACCTGGAATTCTGTATTTTACAAAGCTTTTAAGCTGGATATTTGTTGGGAAGTAAACCAGATATTGGAAAAAAAATAAGTAGTAAGAGTGAAATGAAATTATTTGCACGGGTGCTTTATTCTAACGCAATGATTGCGGTAAAGATCCCTGTGACTGCAAGTATGTTTTGCAGGGAAGATTCTTCTAAATAATCACTGTTTCTTGCATTTTAAACAAGTATTTAAAGCGCTGTAATTTACAATGCATATTTTTTTGGATCATTCTGAGGAACATAGACTCTTAATTCATAACCATCTTCACAGATCCTTGCCTAAACAGTAAGGTGGGCTATGGCAAGATGTTTCCAGAGTTCCTTTGACTGTTTTTGTTTGTTTGCTTGTTACTATCTGGAACTTAATTGCCAGCTTTGAACACTTGTGAATAAACGAACCAGCAGACACAATATGAGGAGAGTGGTCTGATTGCAAAATCAAATGACTGAGGAGTCAAAAGATGTGGAAGTTGATCCAGGATTCAGCTCCCATGTTAGCTCAGGAGGCAGCCCTGCACTTCACTCAGTTACTTGGGAGCTGTCAGTGCAGTATCTTATTTTACAGTATTACTGAAAAAAGGGTGCATGCCAGACAAAGACAGTTTACAATCCATTTATTTTCAGCATTCTCCTAATTCCCATTATTTGAAGTAAAACCCATCTTTCTGACAGACCGGCTTCTTAGTTCCCTTAATCCTGCAGCAAAGTGATAATCCTTTATTTGTGACCTCATAGGCTGTTGCTACGGAGAATGCTGTGATATCACAAAGCCAGGACAGTGACTTCACTGTTGGTGGAAGACCATAGCTGGAGGAGGAGGCCTGGGGAATTCATGGATTTCTGGTGTTCTGCAAGCACTTCCTAAGGAGCAGTATCTGGCAAATGGGCTTGCATAATGTCTGTGTAGGTGATGGGTGATACAGTCAGAGGCTGTGTATGAGGGGAAAACTGGTGGTGATTGTGTTTGGCAAGGTTGTTCCTTCTCTTGAAAGAAGTTATGTTATCAGGAGGAAAATGTCACTGGGAAGTTACACAAGGCTTTCTCATCCTCGGTCTCCAAAAGTGTAATAAATTACTCTGAAGATCAGAATTATTTCTCTAAAACCAAGAACTCCTTACTCTGTATCCCCCTTTTATTTTTCTTCGATTTAGGAATATAATTTTGCACACTCAAAACTTTCCTTTGAAACACTAGATCAAACCTTCCATCACAAGTCATAAGACACGTCAATCACATTCAAACCTTTATGCCCTGAAGTAAAATTTTAGGGTCTTATTTATAGAAAGAAGCACGGAGATGCCTAACTTTAGGGCAGGACTTTGAGATCTTCCCAAGTAGCTTCTGTACATGGAGTCTTGTTCAAGTCTGTGATTTTATGCCATCTTCCAGAAATGAGTGCCTAAAATTAGGTTCCTAAGTAACTCCTGCTTTTCAGAAGTACTGAGAGTACAGCAGCACTCGATGGAGATAAAGGGAAGTGCAAATCTACATCAGTTTTGAAACTCAAGCTGTGAACTATTAGAAACAACATATGGCGGTAGGAACCAAATTTGGCTCCTTTAATATCTCTGCCTTTTACCATAACAGGAAGTTTTTAGAGAAATAGTACTTGCAACTCTGCATGTCGGTGGATTATCTACTTCTCAAGAGTGAAGCTATTGGAACCCAGAAAAAAAAGCATTACTAAAAGCAAAGGGCAATTCCTTTGGACATTTACCTTTTGAATACCTTAGGGAGCATGCGCAAGACATATTCTTGCCTCTCATAATATTAGGATTTTTTTTTTTACTATTGATTATTCTGGTTTTAGTTTTCACCTTTTTTAATGCATAATATGAAAGGTCATTCAGAGGAATTTAGCAAGATCATGCATGTGCAACTTCCCCCGTTGATAACACTTTCGGAAGTTGTATAAGCTAAATCAGCTTTAAAAAAGTTCTCTTATCCCAGAATAAACGAGGCTTTACATAGATATAATTACTCCAAGATAATTCTGGCAGTGAATTCGACTTTTAGACCAAAGTCTTGAGTTTCCATCTTAACTCTGTTGCACAGATGTTTGGCAGCTTGTGTTCAGATAGTGATACAGCCTCCAGTTTGGTGCACAAATCTCCATTGCAGTACCTCGATTCAATATCCCACCAGAATTAAAATAAAATACCACAGTTTAAAGAGAAATAATGGCAAGCCTCATGCAGAGGCGTCGGGGGGCATGCATGGTGCACTTGGGGCAGCCTTGTGTTCTCAAGTTCTTGTGGATTACACTGTCTCTATAGAGACGACATGTGCATGTGTGTTTTGAAGAGTTTCTCCTAAAACAGCGTGGCACTTCTAAGGACAGTATTGGTGATGACGTGCTTAAGTGCTTTCATGTGTTTTGGTTCAGAAGTGCTCAAACCATTAGCATGGTCCCTCAGTGGAGTGATGTTGCACGTGTGCCTTATTAATATGCACAACACTAATTTACTCTCAACTTCCTTCACTCTCCTGTAAGCTCCCAGCCTTCCCCTAGCTTTGGTCTTTCACCATAAAAGCTTAGGAGCATCCCTTTGGAGAACATGTTAAACGTTTCTTGTCGAGCTGTTCTGCCTGTCCCAAACACTGGGAGGGCTCATTCAAAGCCACTGGAAGGAGGCAGGATGCCTTGGCCAGAACTGCTGGGGATGCTCCCTCTGCTGGATGGCTGGCACTTGGGCTTAGGCTTTGGGCTGCAGCCCAAGATGTGTTGATTCTTTCAGGCTTTTAATTGAGATTTTGAATAGAGGCTTTCACCGAATCCTTTGTGTGGCACAGGGTGAAGGTCAGCCTAGAAAACAAAACAAAAGCAACGCACCGAGTGGATGTGGTGCACATGCAGATCGACCTTCTCCAGACAACTGTCCTTTTGTTCACCTCGTTCTTCACTGGTACAACGCAGCCGTTCCCACTTTGCTTATTCCAGCAGTCCTGTAAAGCCTTGTATTTTCCCAGCTTTCCTACAGCTGGAAGTACTAATTTTATTTCTTACCATTTGGTTATTATTCCTGCTTCCGTTTAGCCCCGCTAAGCATTTGGATTCTTTTAACAAGTCTTCTTTCATCATTAGCATCACATATGCTTCATTGCCTGCTTTAGGAATCAAACAAAAATCATCTCTTTCCTTGCATTTCCCTTTAACCTTTCCTGTGTTTTTTCTTATGTTATCGTTTCTTGGTTTTTTTTCTCTTCAATCTTCTGCTGCTGGTAATTCAATCTTTATAGCCTAGTTTTTTCTTTAAGTAGCCCCTACATCAGCTCTGTAAACAGGCAGGAGGCTTCCAAAAAGGCTTTTTAGGGCTACTGAGATCCCCAGCAGTCTCAGCCTCCCAGAGGGAGTGGACAGGTGAGGAGAGGGGCATGCACCATCCCCTTTACCATGTGCAATGCAGTTTTTGCTGAGGATCAGAAATGCTTTTGAAGCAGATAGACAGACACTTTTTACTCTTCTAAATGGAAGTTGTGTGCCCTTGGCCCGTAAGGTCTGGGTGAGTTAAAGCACAGCCTGTGGGGGGTAGCTCATGGAAAGAATATGGCAATAACTGTAAACCCTTTTTTCTTACGGTCCAGAATAAGGAATGACAACATAACAACAAGATAAGGAGTGACTTTTTTTCTGTTGATGTTATTTTAGTGTGTGTTGAGAAAATACTATCACTGTGGCATAAAATGCAGTCATTCAGAGCTTGGATTTATGCTTTGCCTATGCTTTGATCTCAAAATTTTGCTATATGTGATTTTCTCTCTGTGTCCAGTGGTTACTTGCCAAATTTGTTCAAAAAGTTATCCCAAATTTCTCCTCTTGCTACCCTTTTGGTTTAGTTCAATGTAAGTTGAGATCATCAGCAGCTCCTGAGATCTTCTCAGGAACCTAGCCTTTCTATCATCATTTAGGTCTCTCTATACTGAATTAGAGGGCAAAGACACACAACTATTTTTATGTGCTCTCATCTTTCAGAAAACTGGGTCATAGCGACACTTGGGGAGCACAAGGACTCTTCCACGCTCTAGTGCTCTGTAAATGCTTGGTGGAAGTCCAGGAGAAAAGTCTTGTCGAGCTCTGCTCAGAATACCGAGGAGACAAAAAAAAAGAAGAGCATCCAGTTCTGGTCCCTGGGAAGGGTTAACAGTATCTTGTGCAGCAGAGATCGATACCAAAGGGTTGGGGTTTAATAGCTGTATTAGAAATGTGAGGGAGGGAATGGATAAGGAAGTGGTAACCCTATCCGTGAGATCACAGTTGTTTCAGGTCCGTTAAGGCTGCTGAGGAGGACTTCAGAAGGTGCTTAGTGGCAGCTGAGGGAAACAGCTGAGCAATTCCCCAAAATAGTGACATCAGCTACACAGTGAACAATGGCAAAAGAGTGCTCAAATGTGCTGGGTTTCATGCTTTCTTTTGGGAGTATGGTCTGCACGTTGCTGGAGTCAGTGGTGAGTGTGTTAGATGAGTAGAGGGGGGGTATTTAAAAGCCTGATCATAAGACTTGTCTGAATCAGGAGACACCATAAAGGTCTCTGTGTGAAATGGGTAACTTCCCCCTTGTTTTGAATACTGTGTTCAGTTTTAGGGCTCATGTACGGGGAGATTTTCAGATCTCTGAAATTTCACTTAGAAAAGGAAAGAGCAGGAGGTAAGGAGGTGTTGCTGTTGTAATAGTAGTAAAATGCCTGTTGTTGGTTTTGATTCACTGCTTCCTGTAATAAAATAAGTGCTCAATAAAATTAAGAAGCAAAAACCGAGTGAAATGGAGAGGAGGAAATCCATTTTAACCTAGTGAGTTGTTTAATTCTGGGAACCTCTGGTTCCAGGTACTGCCCTTTATTTGAGGAGGTTCTTTTTGATGGCTGCGTTTGCTGAGAGTCATAGCAATTGGGAGATGAGATGAAATGAAAATCTGCCGGTCCTTGAGGATAGTGGAAGAACTGGTTTTGTCTGGAAGAAGGGCATTTCCCTTTAAGATGCAGAGTAGGCTAATGGCAGTGTGTGCAGTCGGTTTCCCAGTGCTTCCTCTAAGGTGCTTGACCAGCACCAGGGAGGCAGCAGAGCTGCTGAGCCACTGTGCCATGGGCTTTCCCATGTTCCCATCCTCTCAGCTCACCCCCAGCAGGGGAGACCGAAGGACAGAAGTTGAAAGTGCCACTGCGTCTGCTGCACCTGGGTAGAGCGTAGGGGCAGAATATCCTGCTTTAGTTACTTCATGGGTTAAGTTGTAAGGTATTTTGATTTCATGAGCATTAAAGTACATCACCTTAAATCTACTCCAGCCATAGTGAAAGCTCTGCTTTCCAGCATTCCAAAAAAAATGACCCATTAAACTCTCAACTGCTAAGTCTTCAGAGTGTCTAACCTTTTCTTTTTAAAACCACTTCGGCACTATTTTAATTGATTCCATGCCTGGCCTTTTCATCAGTTCTCTCCTGGCCAGGAAAAACTGGGCTGTTAAAGGCTGCTGCAGTACCATGGGACTTGTCTTCAGTGTTGCAGGTTCTTATTTTAACCTGAAGTTATCTGCCAGTCATCGCTATTTGTTTGAAGAGCTGTAACCACCGCAGTGTCATCTTTGGGATGAAAATCCTTCCATGGTTACAGCAGTCGATACAAGTGAGAGAAGGCGTGCTGTGTCTCTGGGTTGTATTGCTAATCATCCCTTCACCTTTCAAGGATTGTAGCTGCCGACCAGACTCTTGCTGAAGGTTTGCTGCAGCCTCCCCAGCCGCTCTGAAAACGTGTTCTGGTGAAACGGAAGACGACAGTGAAGAGTGTGTGGCCAAGGCAGGATGATTGTTGTGTTTCAACAGCCACGTTCTGTGCTTTCAGGAGCATTTGCAGAGGACTCTTTTTCCTCTGCCTTTATGAAATTTTCACCCCAAAAGAAAACATCTAGCTTTATCATCGCCTTTTGTTTTTCATGTGTTCACTCTCTCTTGCCAAATCTCCTCTAGTGTCAGATTTTTTTAGTGCATCTATCTTTCCTTGCATTTACTGTTTGCTGCCAGAAAACAGGCAGGCTTTGTTTTTGAGGGGGTGGGGTGGTTGATGACAATGTAGCTTTAGCATTAGTTGAGTTAATTTAATAGTAACAGGTTTCTATGCAAAAAAAATCCCCACCAGACCCTCTTCCCATCCCATCCCTGGCTATAAAACTGTTAGAGAATTCTTCTGTGTGGTTTAAAATATCAAATACTTTCAAGTGAGCCATAATTCAAAGAAGCCTCAAGTCTATTCTGGTAGTGGAATTCTAAACAGACAATTGTTTTACCTACTGGGCTTTCGGGGGAGGGATTTTTGTGTGTTGCTTTGTTTTTCTTGTTAGGAATGATGGATTCATTCAAGTGCTGTTGACTGGGTTGTTGTATTGGCAAAGGGTTATGGTTCTGTCCTGCATTAGGCAACATTTACAGTATTGTTTGGTTTTCATTTCTGTGACTCTTTTTAGCATGTGATAAAGTGGGAATGCTCAAAAAGTGCATAAGAAATAAGAAAAAATGGATAGTTAAAAGATCCTTAATCATATCCACAGAGAGAGCTGTTAAAGTATAATGGGCAAGATCATGGTCTTCACACTCATTAGATGCAGGCAGGGTAAAAAAGGTATCTGGAGCCGGTAGTTCAGTTTTGGGGTGACTTTGACCCACCAATGTAGTACCAGCTTCAAGTTTCAAAACCAAGTTTCATTTGTATTTTATATAGGGCAATTTGCATCCACTAAAATGATGCAAATCTCAATTTCCTTGTACCTGATGCAGGTGAGAGGTTACCTGGAGCGCTACAATGGGGTGCAGAATTCTGGTTGTTGCTTTTTAAAGCAAAGTTATGTCTTAGAGTAAATGTAGAGGAGTCCCCCAAAAAGATTAAAGGATGGGCAGACATACTAAAAAACGCTAAAAGAGTGTGGTTTGGTTTTTTTGAGGCAGTGGAATGAGATCTAAAAGAGGAGAGGGGTACTCTCTGCAGATACATTGGGGTGTAAGCAGCAGGAGGGGAAAAGAAAATGAGTATTTAAGCTCCTAGACAACATTAGCACAAAAACAGATGGGCATTATTTGTTGGGTTATTGCTGAATTTAATACCCTGATCATGTTCCCTCTTGAGTTTTCTTAAGTGAATTTTTTAAAGAACCATGAGAATTGTTCAGGTAAGCCAAGTGGAACTCATTAGCATCCTGCAAGTAAGTTGTTATTTGTGGAGCACTAACATGTCAAAATCTGTAGCATGAAGAAATTTCTAAATAAGTGTAAGTTTGTATCTTTTGGATGTTCCTCAGTCTGGTTTCTGCTGGGGCCGCAGGGTTTATGGGCTATCTTCCCAGTTGGGTGTTTGGGTGCTTCCTGCTTTGTGAAGTTGGTTATTGTAGAAGTATAATGTTAGCTGTTCTGTGTAGTCTCTGCAGCTACAGACTCCCAGTGCTGAGTGCTGGTGGCTTATTTAACCTCCCAAATCCAGGATCCATTGAAACTGGTGCTAGTCTGAATTTTCTCATGCTTTTGATAACCTT
Organism: Jacana jacana; assembly: GCA_013400555.1. Lineage (NCBI taxonomy): Eukaryota > Metazoa > Chordata > Aves > Charadriiformes > Jacanidae > Jacana > Jacana jacana. Next base: position 191,275 of record VZTM01004887.1, on the reverse strand, counting down.
CTTGGCATCTTTTGGCAGTGTTCTTTTTTAACCTTTTTTTGTTCTCTGCCCCCCCCTATTGGAGCACATTCCTTTTCTCCTCTGGAGTTTCCCTCTGGTGATGGTGAAGGGGCTGTGGCAAAGGAAGGGAATCCCAGGCCCTGGCTCAGGAGGGCTGGAGGATGTCTGCAATCTAATGTGGAGTTTCACAAAGGAGTGCCTTCAACTCCAACACAATGCACGTGCAAAGGAAGAAAATGGGATCTTTACATCATCTGCTTTCTCAGTGTACGGTGAAGACTGATCTCAGGCCGTGCTGTATTCTGAACTGGTCTATTTGGATGCGTGTGCATGCGTGGAGTAGCACAGAGAGAAGTATGTGGTGTGTTCCTGCTGAACCCTGTCAATAAAGAAGCTTTTGTTTCAGTACCAACTTCTGTCATGTGCTGGGGGGGGGTGGGAGATGTGGGGTGGAGAAGCAGAGTGGCTCCCTTGATTGGCAAGTGCATGTGGTTTGTCGGTTGGGCCTTCCTCCCTGGAGGTCGTGCTGCAGTAACAGCACTGGGGATGGTTTACCCATCAGCTTCAGCTCTTCTAGACAACCCCATTGACATTCTCCCTGCTGCTGGTCTCTTAGTTTTGCTCTCTGCCCTGCTTGAGGTATCGGGTGCTTCTTGCTGTTCTTAATTCTGATTAAGGGGGTGCGTAACAGTGCTGTGAGCCCATGACTTAGTGTAAAGGCATACTTAGGTGCCTGTGCACATGAGATGGGTGTGCATTCAGTGCATTCCAAGCCTCTCTAAAGCGTCACATGTGCAAGAGGATTTGTCTCGCTCAAAGAGTGCAGTTGTATTAGTCTGCTCAGAAAAGTCAAGCTGGTCCCCAGTACGTAACTTGGGTTCAAGTGCTAGAGAAATCTATTTGAAGAGTCTTGGGGATGTGGTATTACCTTTCTCTTTCTCCTGCCAGTATTTTAACTCTGGTGACAGCATGACAACTTCTGCAAAAACTTGTGCATGTGTGTGAAAACACACACAAGCCCAGCTAGTTAGCTTGGTGTGAAGATTGTCTGGTGCAAAGGAAAAGCAGATTGCAGCTTCTTTTCTTTGTTTTTTTTTTTCTTCCTTTCTTTCTGTAGGTGCCTGTTGTAATTCACTTCTAAGCCCACAGACGGTTTTTCTTCTTGGAATGAGTTTCCTTGCTGTAAAGTGGGTGTGGGCTTAGCAGACAAACAACCAGAATTTCCGCAGGATGATCCTGGGGGACCCAAACATTGTGAATGCCAAGTTGGATTCATTAGAGGCTTTGCGGCTGATCCTGCAGCCCCAGGGAAGGCAAAACTCCTGTAAAGTTGAAGGAAGATTTCCTGGAATGAGGCCTTTCAGGGAACACAGAAATTGATGACTGTGTGTATAGCAAAAGCCCAGCTTTTAATGTTGAGATCTTGGCTACTGTGGAAGTGCAGGTGTAGCAAAGCACCCCGTTTACTTTACGCTCTTTAATTAGACTTTGTATAATATGGCTTTGCTGCATAACAGTCCACCATAGACCTGTAAACAAAAGTGATGTCTGTTAGTCCTGAAACCCTGCTATTTACCTGTCCTCTTGAAACACACAGAGCTATTTTAGGCTGAGTTTGACTCTTTCACTGCCAGGGGAGTTGTAAGGCCAGGGTTTGCAGCACAGGAGGTGGTCATCTTTGTATTTAATTCAGGCCTAAACACTTGGTATGTTCACTTAGGGGAGAGCCTAAGAGAACTGCCTGTTCCAGCACCACACGGATGAACCCTGAAGTGCTGTGTTTCAGGATTTTATGGATTATGTGCCTACTATGCTTCAAACTATTTCAGAGCTTTTAAGATATGGGAACCTTTAAAGAAGTGCCTTGTTGCAGCACTCCTGGTTTTGTTTGCCCCTCCATTTCTGCGTATCAGTCTTCTCATTTTGATGAGTAGATCACGACTAGAAATTGTTCTTTTGCAGCAAAGGCAATATTAAATGTTTCCTTCTCTTAAAGAGAATTCCCAAACAACTGCAAATGTTTCTGTAACAGAGCAGTGTGATGAGCCTCTCATCACGCTCTGTTCCTGCCTCTTCTGTGTTTTCCTGGTACGTTAGCTTGGCGTTTCCTCACCGAGGAGAGGAGAACCTAGCACTGGGAGTGAGATCCTGACACAGTGACCTCCTTCGGAGCGCTACCCTCTTTGTCAGCAGCAGCAGAAACCGAAGCGGCTCCGCTGGCTCTCGGCACTTGGAGCAGTTTGGCATTTTTGCTCTCTGGCAGGGTTTCAGGGCTCCCTTTGTTTTGAGCCCAAATGGTGACTAGGATGATGAAAAATGAGCTTGCAGGAACTTGTTCGCCGCTTCTAATTTTTTGATAAACAGTTTGCGGCAGCACAACTTTGATCCAGTGTACAGCAGAGCTGTTGGTTACACACGGGTCTGCAGCGTTCTTCCAGACTGACAAAGGAGAGTAAAGCTTCCTTTTTTTAATCAATAGAGTAAGAACTGGTAAGTGCCATGCTAAATAGTGAGTAATTAAGAAACTAATCCTCCGTGGAAGTGTGTGTGCACACGCAGGTATGTGTGTGCATTTGTGGGGTTGTGTGTTACGCCAGGCAGATACATTGGGGGTAAATTTTTGGTCTTGGCTAGAGGCTTAAAGCTTTAACTTGTCTTTGCTAATGCATGTAAATAGCTTTCTTGTCCACTTAAGGAGGAGGCTGGCTTGTTATCCTGTACATTGCAGCTGGGCACCGTTCCAGAAGCAGAGGCACTTGGTTTCAAAGACAAAGAAGCCAGCTCAGACGTAGGGAGAAAACCTGGAACGTTGCGCCGTGGATGATTTTCTTTTTTATTTTTTTCAGAGCGATGACTCATTTCGGTTCACAAAGGATTCTGGGCAGGGTAGTGAGAAGTCAGGTTGGCTGATCCATTCCTATGACTTCACTTTGCAGAGAGAGCCAGGGAGAAGAGGAGTGACACTGCAGAATCCTGAGGCACTGCAGTGGAGAGGTGCTTTGCGAAGACTGTGAGTGCCTTCAGAACAGGGGGTGGTGTCAGAACATGATTTCAGCCGTTCCGTGGAATTAGGGCAAAAAGGAGAGAGATGTTTTCAAAACACTGTGTGGGAGTTATATTTGTAGTCCCCTTTAGATTCTCTGCCTCCACCTCCCCTGTCGTTTGTTAACCATTTATTTCTTGTACTTCTGTGAGAATTGTGTGAGATAGCATTCCTTTCAGTGGAGCTGCATAGATACTGCATTTTTTTACATTTTTCTGCTTCGAGAGGTGGGTGTTCAGCATATTACTGCCTAAAAGCATGCTTTGTTTTTCTTCTTTCAGGTCCTGTGGCACTGACCTATGCTGCAGCCAGCCAGCTCCCACAGTGATATAAAGCCCCAGTATGCACGTTGTTGTTACAGCACAGCTGCTCTGGATACTGTACTGGAGCATGGAACCAGACCATAGGGGTTCAGGTAAGTCCCCTTTTTTTAACATATTGTGTGCCAGGAATACAGACATTTATTAAAAGATGCATCTGAAAAATACTGTTTGAAGAAGCACATTCTAAGGCACACAGTATATTAAAAAAACACAGTCCCACCCTCCTTCCCAGGATAAGCAATGCCATCAAAATCTCCTTGACTGGATCCTCTGGGAAAGTTCCGTGCTCCAGCAGAAACTTTTTATGATCCTAGTTGTAACACGTGCTGGGATATATCACTTTGGATCAGGAGGCAGCTGGCCACAGGACATGAACAAAGAGAAGGAAATTTAAATCACAGGAAATGCCCAGGATTAATGCATGTAAGACAAGTTTGCTGGCTGTGGGCAATTCATTTAGCACCTGTTCCTGAGGGTTTAGTGGCACTCGGTGAACCCGGAGATCGTGCTTTTAGCTGGGTCCAAACGATTAAAAAGGTCAGTTTACGTATTAAAGTTGATAACTGGCGAGGGACTGGAGCTTCCTTCGGAGGCAAATGTTTGTCATACGGTTGGTCGTTACTAAAGGTTGCTGTCTTCTCTTCAGGCGGGTTAGAATCGGAGCGCTCACGTTCCCAGGTCATGTTCTCCAAGTGTTTGTGACCTGTGTCTGCGAGGGAAGGTATGTTTCGGTGCGTGTGATTTCAGAGGTGCAGAAGGCACTTGCTGGTTAGCAAACCTGTCTTACTGCATTTCTTTAAGATGCCCTTAAACGGACGGATCTTTAATGGTTTTGGTTTTTTTTTCTTATTGTTACAAGTTCTCTGCTGTGTGTAACTGTCGAGTAAACACAACCTGCAGCTTTGTTCATGAAGTACTCCATGAAATGCAATGTAAAAGAAGGATTTAGCTATGGCTGAGAAGAGTGCAAGCAACACACCTTCTAATTTTCTTTATTTCAGATTTTGCCAGTAAAACGTGTTCTTTTCTGTGTTGGTGTGCTAGTGCAGATCCAAAGTATTTCAGTGTAATCTGGATAATATGACAGAAATCTGCATGTTCTTCCTGTTCCCTCCCATTGTTTAATCAGATGGAAACGTTTTCTGGTTTAAAATGGCAATTACTTGCCATTGTTGTGAGTGCATGTAAGAAGGGGTTTGTTTGCTACCTCTATGTACGTGTTTTATAATTAGTGATTCAATCACATTTGGGTTGGGGGGGGGAGGGGGCAGTGACAAGCCAGGCTGGATATTTAACTCTTTAAGCATCTCTCCCTTCTTTAAGTAAATATGAAAACGTGCTTTTCCTAGAAGAGGCTTTTTACTTAGGGTATTCTTGATAAAAAGGGTTAATATTCTAGGCTGAAGAGCCCTCTTTTTGCCCATTAGCAGTTGTTTTGGTTTTGCTAGCTGCCTTTTGCTTGTAAAGGACCTTTCTGTAGTTCTTCCCAGAGTGAAATCCTAGGTGAGTATTGACCAGAACAGGCTGTTGGCAAGAAATTTTTTGCAGGGGGGTTTTCTTGCAACCACCAGTTTAATCATGAGGTGCCATGAAGTTACAGTACTCTAGGATTGTGTTTTCTGATTAATAACATGGCTCTGTAAGCGTCGAAAGTGGTGACATCAGATTTCTCTTGACAAGTGTTTTCTGAGTGGATTCTCTCCTGTGTAGTGGGAGGTGACTGTGCCTGAAGCTCTCTCCAGATGGAACGTGCATAGCAAACACTGGTAGAATCTCTGTTGTGCAGCGAGGCTCGACATCTGTGGCACATGCAGTCACACAGACTGCGATTGTGCAAGCCTCATTTCCCGTGGAAGCCAGGCTAAAAATCCTTTTTAAAGTTTTTCTTCGTCCACAGGAAACAAAAGATTATCAAGGTGTTGAGAGGTTGGATGGAAAAGAGAAACTGGGCTTTGGCTTTCTGTATTTCACAGGATGCAGAGTGTAATCAGATGGTCTCTTCCCCATTGCAGGGAAACAGTGTATAAATTCTAATAAAGTGTGGCTTTGCACTGTAATTTCCTTAATTTTCCTTCACAATGGCTGCAGTGAATTGGTTCCATTTATAAGTCAAGAGGTGATTTTTCAAACAATCTTCATGCAAACTTCATGAGACAGTGAGTTTGACTTCCAGGTCACTTCTTTCCAGCAGCAGAATCACTGATAACAATTCTGCCATCAGTGTGTAGTTGATCATTTAATTGCTGATACGTGGTGCAGAATATAAGCTACCTCATTTTCTCTCAAGGTGGTGGTACCCAGACTTTCAAAGAACAGAGGCACTGGATAAACTGGCCCAGGAAGGGGTCAGGCTGGTGTGGGTTCAGGATGTGTCAGTTTTCATTCCCAGCTCTGTTACAGAGCATCCCTTCCTCATCTGTAAGTTAAATAGTTAGGGGTTACCCAGTTTTTCTGAATGTTTTGAAATCCACTGAAGAATTGTGCTGTGTAACATCTACGAGTTTATTTTACGTGATACATAATCTTTTGTTCTCAGTAACAGTACTTGGTGTTTTCCCACAGGGTAGCACTATAAATCCCTAAGGCGTAAATGAGGAGAGATCCTGCTCATTGTTTCTTAAGTATTTACACATTATTTTTTTTTTAAATTAAATGCCACTTGAAATGTCTAGAAAACTTCTTTTTTAAATTCTTTTGTGAAAAGTTTGGAAAGACATTGCAGGAACAGAGCTCAGACTATATAAACATGCAGTCAGCTGGTGAAAAGTGCTTTCTGAGCTCCAGTTGTCATTTAATTAGAAACATAAACATATGAAAGTCAAGGATAGTAATTTGATTTCAAAAGAAAGCTGCTTGAGACAAGCATCAGTCAGAGCTAACAGGAGCCATATGCTGGATGTTTTACTCAAGTGATGTGGTTGTCCAAAAAAAAAAGAAATTAGGAAAAGCGTATTTGATATCTTTTTTCAAACAGATCTTTCTTAAAGAAGTTGTAGCAAACCTTCTGTTCAACAGGCTAAACAGCATTTAGGCGTGTAATTGATGTTAATATATGAAATCATAAGCACAAGGTATATTCTGTTGTTGTGCATCAAAGAAGTTTGTTCATTTAACTATAACCACAGGGTGCTTGTAATTTCCCAGCGCCACAGGACAGTGAAGAGAAAACTTGGTAAATTAGAGACTCCCTAAAATTGAGGGGATTTGGGGTTTTTTTTGTCTCTAGGCCTACTGAAAGTTTTACAGATGTGTGCTAGCCTTTTTAAACCAAGAACCAGCAATTTTCTCTAGCAGATGGTTATGGACAATGAGCTGTGGAGGTAATTCTGGCACAACAGAGCCGAAACAAGGGTTCTCTTGCCATAATGGAGAAGGCTGAAAACCACTCAGTGGAAAAGAATAGGGCTTAACTGGTGATAGTCCCTTACAGAGCTCTCCCATAAACCAGTATTTGGTGGTCATTTCTATTGCATTTGAAGCCATTTAATTTGTGATTTTTATGGAAAATTGTAGTGTTCTCTCCAGTTAATTAAATGGTTAGTAGACTCCCAAATATTTGCAAGTGGGATGTATGCTAGTGTGGCATACTGACTGTAGCATGCTTTGCTAGAGATGGTCTTAACATTAAGGAACTGATCCTGAACGTATGTTTTATACCAATGAGTTATGTGAAGTGTAGGTGATACTGGCTTGTTCCTGGTGACCACGTTCCCAGCTGGCAGTGGTCAAATGTGCAGCAGGAATGTTCTCTGCACACAAACCTAGAAAAGTGGTTCCATGCTGGAGGAAAGATCGTGCAAAGTGCAAGGTTACTAAAATCCAGGTAAACTTTTTTTATTCCTTAACCTGTACTTGCCCAGTTTTAAGTTAAAAAAACCTGACTGGAAGTGATCTCAGAGGTGGATCTCTTTAGCCTCCCGGCAGTCAGGGCAGTGGGATGGGCTGCTCCCAGAGTAACTGGTTTGAGTTACTGTCTGAGCATCCTTCTGGGAGCAGATGGGAGGCTGCAGAGCAAACGTTGTCCAGTTAGCAGCACTTGCTGGGTTTCATGTATAACCCTCCTTGAGTCCCTTTCTAACCCCTTTTCCCTTTTCAGGGAAAAACAGGGTAAAGCAATCCAGGAAGTTACTGCCCTTCAGCTGGATGCCCTTAAAGCTACCCAAGGGAGCCCATTTCTGTGCCCAGTGATCCTGATTAAACTTCAACCCAGGGCAATACCTGCCAGCCTGTTTGACATTGCACTGAGCTGAACCTGGTGGTTCTCACAAGGACACCCACGACACAGATAATCTCTCTGTGAAGGACAGTCATTTCTTAAATTGTGTAGCTAAATCTGCATAATTCTTGTCGTGATTCTGATGCTTTTTGGGCATAGAGTCATCGTTAAAGAAACTGATCCCCCTACACAAGGTGCACAGTGACTGTTGATCAAAGTTGGTAAACTTCTGCATCTGGCTCATTACAGAGATTAATGTATGAACAAGTTTAAGCTTGACAGCAGGCATAATTATTATTAAATAGTTGTATAGTAAATGTGATGTTCTTTATGCATTCTCAAATGGTGTGGGAACAAACAGGGGCTCCCAAGTCATGTCAAAGTATATCTCCCTGTGAGCTGCCTGCCATCTTGTCTGCCAGTGTCTGTATTGAAAACTTTTTGGGTGTATATAAAAAAAAGAAGTCCAGAAAAGGTCGTATTTTCAGGTCATTCAGATCCTCATTCTGTGGTTGGGTAAAAATGAGGAGGGTCTCAGGGTGCGCCGTGTTGAAGCTGGATTGGGAATGCTGCCACATTGGGATTGCGGCAGCGCTCTGGTTGGGCGTGATTAAGCAGGAGCAATCGGGAGACAGCATAGGGCCAATGTTAATGGCATGGCCTTCAATGAGGCCAAGTGCCAGGTCCTGCACTTGGGCCACAACAACCCCATGGATGGCTACAGGCTTGGGGCAGTGTGGCTGGAGCTGCCTGGCAGAAAAGGACCTGGGGGTGCTGGTCGACGGGCGGCTGAAATGAGCCAGCAGTGTGCCCAGGTGGCCAAGAAGGCCAAGGGCATCCTGGCTTGCATAAAGAATAGTGTGACCAGCAGAAGTAGGGAGGTGATTGTCCCCCTGTGCTCAGCACTGGTGAGGCCACACCTGAGTCTGGTGTCCAGTTCTGGGCACCTCAGCACAAGAGAGATATCGAGGTGCTGGAGCGAGTGCAGAGGAGGGACACGAAACTGGTGAGAGGCCTGAAGAATAAGGCTTATGAGGATTGATTGAGGGAGTTGGGGTTGTTTAGTTTGAGGAAGAGGAGGCTGAGGGGAGACCTCATCCCTCTCTACAACTGCTTGAAAGGGCATTGGAGAGAGGTTGGTGCTGGTCTCTTCTCACGGGCAATGAGCGACAGAACAAGAGGGAATGGCTGCAAGCTGCAGCAGGGTAGGGTTAGGCTGGACATGAGGAAAAAGTTTTTCCCAGAGAGAGTGGTCAGTCAGTGGAATGGGCTGCCCAGGGAGGGGGTGGAGTCCCCATCCCTGACTGTGTTTCAGAGTAGATTGGATGTGGTGCTGAGGGATCTGGTGTAGAGGAGAACTTGTAGAGTAGGGCTGATGGTTGGACTTGATGATCCCAGGGGTCTCTTCCAACCTGAATGATTCTATGATTCTATAGTGCAAATGTGTATTTTAAATCATTGTTGTGTCTTGGGTAATGTGTATCCTTGTTGTACAACAGACTGTACAGCTGGTGTATGGGAAAATATTGCTCATAAATCTCACTGAAGCAGTTATGCAATTTGCTACTCCCACCGATTCTTTTTTCAAAGTGCTGAGTATAATGCAAGATTAAATGAATTTTGGTAATCAGTTTTAGAAACTGCTGTTCCTGTTTAGTAGATGTAATAGGAATATAGAATTAATAGGGAATATATGAGATCCTGTAAACGGTGGAGGAAAGTTTGAGTTTGACTTAATTTCCAGTAATTTGATTCCTGATTTGGCCACAATGTGTTGCTCTGTGACAGCAGAAATGGGGTGATTTTCCTGAGATTTCAAAGCCATTTAGATAAAACTTAATCCCTGGCTATTGAGGGACCCGCGACCAGAAAAGGATTCGTAGTCAAACACCTCTTGTTTTATCTGTTACTCTTCCTTATTGCTTTACCACCAGTAAAGGAAATCTTTTAACCTGCTTTGGGGTCACTGGGGAACTGTCACCCTTCAAGAGGAGGTACAGAGCAGAATCGAAAAGCATTTCTGTATGTATATGATGTGTGTTAAAATGCACATGTGTATGTGTATTTGTGTAGCTATTTTAGTATTACCAAATTTAAATTCTCCTACAGCTTTCATTCTGAAGATCTTTCCATTATTGTTTTTTAAGTATGGGTTAATGAATTTTAAAGACAACATGAGAAAAGTTAGTAGGTTAGTTTGAGGCCATCCTGGCCTCAAACTTTAAAGCTTCTCTTCCAGAAAATACATAGTCCATACAAAGACATTTGACGTATAGATCCAGTAGAGATTTATTCAGAGTTGATACTCTGGTAGTTTAACTAAAACTTGATAGTTTAAGACCTTTAAAGAGCATGCTGCACTTTATCAGCTGAGTGAAAATGTTATTAGTTACATCTCTTTTTTTCTCTCTGACCTTTGTTACTAGTAAGAAAAAATACTCTGTGAAGTGTTAGTGGTGGGTGATCCAAACCTTAGCCTTTGAAAGGGGAGCAAAATACCCCCTTTAATGTCCAGAGAGATAAGTACAACTGTTTTGTTCTTGGGGTTACCTAGTAGGATATTCAAGCATGAGGTTTTGCATCCCTAAGTCCTAATTGCAGGCATTTTTCTCAATCTGTCGACTGCATCCTTTGAGAAGCTCTGTCTGCACAGTGTGTATCTCCTGTTTTCCAAGGTTCACCAGGTCCAAGTTTTTAAATAAGCCCTTGGGTGGTTCCCTGTTGTAAGAGTTTCATCCCCAGCTCAGGACAAAGACTACAGAGCCGAGCACATCTTCTCTGATCGTACCTCTGCATCCTTGTTCCACAAGTGGATTTTGAAACACAACGCTTCACTGCACATCTGTTGTCTTTTTTTACAGGTGATGTATCACCCATCAGCATGTCTCCCATCAGTCAGTCACAGTTTATTCCACTTGGGGAAATCCTTTGCCTGGCCATCTCAGCAATGAACTCTGCCCGAAAACAAGTCACACAAGAAGCACTAATGGAGCACCTAACAACCTGCTTCCCAGGTAACCGGGCATTAATAAATCATTGGTCAGATGAGCTCATGTCTGTAAAAGGGCAGTGAAAAGATTCTCTAATCCCTGCCCAAATGGTTGCCTATCTTTTCAGCTTCCTTAATAGAGGATGTTTCAGTGTTTGGTAGTCTATTTTAATTCTCTCTTCTGAATGGGATTATTGATTAAACCTGAGACGCTACCCAAAAGTAAAAGGAGGCTTCAGGGTTCCAGTCTTACAACCTTTTATTTACTCTTAAGCATACAGAGAATCGACTTCTCTTTGACACGGCCATTCATGTGAGATGCATTTTGCAGGGTTAATTCCTGACTTCAGGTAAATATTAAAAGTTACTCGAGGTACTAAACAGCAAACCGCATTGCATGTTTCTTTTTTTCAGACTAGTATCAGAATTAGCTTGTATGTGATTTTGCTCACAAAATAACCTTCTGTATCATCGTAGTCAAAGGAGCCTAGGACTTTGTGGAGAACAAAGCACGTGTCACAGCCAGAGCAGACTTATTCCACTTTATGGCTTTCAAGCCAGTTGTAAACTAAATGAGAAGAGCTCTGCTGACATCATTCAACCAGTTGAAGTGTCATTGTCCAGTCTCACAGAGATGTCTGTGTCAAGTATTCTCTCATAAAGAACAGGTTTCCCACAAGCTACATGTCTTTCTCCACCTAGGACAGGCTCTCAGAACTGGTGTGACCTGATGCAAGTAGTGGTGCCCAATGACAATGGTGTGCCTGCTTCAGGGAGAGATTATATTTAAACTGAAGGAACTTGTCTGGTTTTCAGAGCCTTATTGGGTGCAGTTGAAAATCTTGAAATCTGTTTTTGTTTGGGTTTTGGGATGGTTTTTTTTTTTAAATGTAACAACTCTCTCCATGACTGAAGATTTGGGGAGCCACTTGCTGTGTTCGTAATGCTGGCGCTCAGAAGATACTCTTGTCAACGTTTGGTAATGTTTATCAAATGGTGAAGGGAAAACATCTTGGACTCTAACATGAAAAAGAGAAACCTGTGTTTGTTAAAAATGTATTCATGAATATGCTGCTTTGCTACTGACAGTCTGTTTCTGGAGTTGGTAAGTCATGCAAAATGCAGCTGGTAGAGACATGTAAAAGTGTGGTGGAAAAGCACTGGGCGGAGGTTTAAGGCACAAGAGAGCATAACTTTTTTCACGTGTGCTTTGTATGATTCTGGGCAGGAGGTTTAACCGTTCTGTGCCTCAGTTTACAGTTCTCTGAACTGGTTGAGAAACTTCTCTGTTGTACTTCTTTTACAGCTGGAAAAATCAGCTAATTAAAAATGCTTCAGTAAGAAAACTAGTGATGCACAACCACAGCCACGTTTTGATGTCTTGAATTCTTTTACTTACCTTCCAGAGCAGGAGTTTAACTTAAATCCTCGAAGGTTATGTGGCTTTTGCTATAACTGCTACTAAGTTCTGAGATTTTAACATACAATTCTGGGTCGAGAGCTATGTTTGAAATAAACAATTCTGTCTTGACATTTAATAATTACACTTTGGAAAAAAACTGCTGCAAATATGTTTTGTAAATACTGGCTTTCTGTCCCAATTTGTGGTTTTGTTTATCAGAGATTTTTTTTCAGTATGCTTGTCTGGTTTTGAGAATAGTAGTAGAAGTTCTAAAGGTTAGAATGCAAAGAAGGCTTTCAAAGTTTGCAATTATGATTCTAGTTTGATTCATTTGGATGATTTGTTTTTTCCAAGCCATGCTTTCCACCTAGCTATGTACTAGAAGAGTTCCATAGTTTGCAAGTATTTTTCCAGTGATTCTATCGATGTTTTTATGTAAACGTTATTGCATGGTGGAAATGATAATTTATTGGTGGCATCCCTTGGGTTTCCTGGGAGCATGATTATCAGTTGACTTGCTGTATTGTGCTAGTCTTGCTAGACAGAACTGTACATCAAAAATAATTCAACAGGCTGGATTATTTTGCAGACTCTGCTCAGAAAGAAGCCCGAGGCAAGTCAGCACACAGTCTTCAACTGCCTCTTTCTTTTCCCACTAGCCATGGACGTGTGCATTTCTCAATTCCAAGATAGGAAAAACAAGGCTTTCCTTTTTGTTTTTAATCTCAGTTCCCAAAATATGAAGAAAACTATTTGGGGAAAAAATAATCTCCCCTTTGTTGTCCCTTTTCCCCCTGTCTAGAAAAGTGCCTTTCCATCCCAGCCATGACGTGTTCATCACAGCAAACATACATGTCCTGTGAGCGTATGAAGATCAGTCCTTTCCCATGAACAGAACCTCATCTTGTGCCGAGTGACTTTTCACTTGTCTACCCATATTCTCATACGTCAGCCACAGCTTTTTGAGCCCTTGTGTTCACTGTGATGATTTCCTCCCGTTTCCTGATAGTTTATTACTCCTAATGAGGCGCTGATGCTCTGAGAGAGGAGAGCATCAGCAGTGTAGCTGTATCTGTCACGGTCACATAACCCCTCTCTCTCTCTCACCCTGTAGCAGCACTTGTCTGCCCCGTGTTGTTTGTGTTTTGATGAACAGATGCTTCACTGCATTTCGTGGAGTGTATAAATTTCCTAAGACCCCAGATGCTATTCTCAAACTGCCTAAGAACAATAAACCTCTTTACCCAGTGCGGGGTCTTACACTTGCAGTCTAGCCCTCTGGTTTGCTGAGCCATTGTGCAGGCATAAATCTGGGCCATGGCTCTATCTGAAATAAGGTATGCTAATTATTTATAACATCACATAGCAACCACTCCACATCCTTAACTAGTATTTCATGAGCCAATCAGAGTATTTCTTTTATCCCTTGTTAAGCCTTAGCATCAGCTCAGGAGAAAATCATTTTAGCAGATTTAACACCATTTAAATACTACTTCAGATGCATTTTTCATGAATTTTATTTTATTGAAAAAGTTTGTAATGATCGTGCACGTCTTGTTTGTGGCTTTTGTTGTTTGGCAGGTTTTTAAAAAAGCAAGAGGGCTCCTGCTGCACGTGCTCCCATTATTCTAACTTAGAATTAAGCACTGAGATGTTTGTACAGCTCTATTTTATAATTCATTGACTGTGGTTTAAATCCTGGACATTACATGTAAGTCTTTGAAATCCAGTATAAGGAGTTAAGAATGTAACCTCTGTCCCTGTGTTTGGCAGCCAGACCCTCTTATCTGAAGAAAACATCGAGCCTTGAGTAATACTGCTTTTAGTAATGATTTTTTTTTTCTTTTTCTTCCCCAACTTTGTCCACACACTTATTAAAATCAATTTCAAGTGTTCAGAATTCCAGCGTAGAAAATATGGTGTGTGTTGGACCAGGTTGCTTTCCAAGCCAACAGTTTTCTGAAAGCTGGCAAATCCCTTCATAACTGTTAGCTCTTTTAAATATGTGAAATGTATATGTAGCACTTATTTTAAGTGTCTTACATTAAGTGAGTTCAGTCTAGGTCAGTGTTCTTTGTGAGCAGCAAACACGACATAATCTTCCGTCTGGAAGCTGGGTGGATGGCATAGTGTAGACTCTCTTGAGATGCAGAAAATGTACATGTCTGATGATTCAGTGTCCAGACAGTTTCTGCTTTTGAATTATTAAACCACTACATAATCTTAAATAACACTACTGCTGTCATGCAATATTTTATATGCTAGAGTCTCTAAACTACTGGTTGGTTTTTTTTCCTCTTCTTCCAATTTAATGGAAGAAGGGAGACCGTAAGGAGAATGCAGTGGGGTAGGTTACATATCTCCATGATGTGGCCAGGTTGCTGCAAAGAGAAAAGTCTTGAGAAAGCCAGGAAATCTCTATTTAAAAGAGCAACAGTGTGTAGTGAGTAGTGTCACTGCTCCTGTCACCGTGCAGGACAGCCTAATTTGAGTTTGGGCCCATTTCTGCTTTATGAAGTACCTGAAAAGGGATCTGAACAAGACCCGTAGCTGGCAATGCCAAGCTCCAAAGGTCTGCATCTGCCATCGTCACTGCTGGCTTAGGGAACCACAGGGATGTGCTGGGAGTGATAAATGTCACTGGTGTCACTGACACCATTAACTTTTCAGCATCTCTCACTGCTCAGGCACCCTAATTTATATTTTTTTCTCAGTGTTTATCTGGACATTCTGTATTCACAGGACTTAGTCATGTAATTAAGGTAACTGCTGTGTATCCGGTGTTTAGAGACTCATTTACCCAACACATTGAGTCATTATGGTTTATGGGGTGAAAAATGTATATTATTATTTTTGCCAGGTATTTGCAGTGCACTTTTGCCTCAGTTAGTGTAAAACATCAGAAGGTCCGTTTCAGTCTCTTTCCCAAACTTTTCTGGAAACTCCCAGGAGAATGGTTTCCTCTCTTTTATTTTTGTGCTGATGTGTCTGAAACAGTGTGTTAAAATATGTCTTTAAGTAAAATAAGGATGAAGGAGCAAGTTCTCTCAGACAAAGGTAGGTATGAGTTGAGGTATTTATGTGTAAGCGCCTGGAAAACGCAATGTATTGCTCAGAGGCAGGAAGAGGGATTGGTTGCTGCAGAGCAAGTGTGTCTCAGTTGGACCAGGATGGGACCCTCCAGTGCATTTGAGAAGCACGTGTGCTTGAGTTCAAGGTCATCCACTTCTTGTGCTGATGGAAGGCACAATGTGTGAGGAGGGGGAGGCCTTTTTACCTCCGTCTCTCTGGGGTTTGGTTTCCCCCATCTTTTGATATTTCTGGCATGTTTGCTCATCTAGAAATTCTCGAGAGGTCTTTGTTACTCTCTCCAGGATTAGCACAGAAATTGTAGACACCCACATGAAAAGGGGAGAAAATGCACGTTCCTGATTCTCCCATTTCATTTGTGTAGTCTTTCCAATTTTCAGTCTCAGTTATCCTCTCAAATTAGATCTTTTTTTTTTTTCCTATTTTACTCCCCATGTCTAGATGGGCCCCAGTCTTTCAGCTCTGTGGACTGTGTATGAAATACACGTACTCCCCCCCATGTACTTTTCCCTGGCACCTTCTCTGCTGTAACTCCACGTGTGTTCTGTTGAAATGCTCTTGCACGCATAATTCCATGGAGTTTCCACTTTTGAAGATAGCCAGGAGTTTGACTTGACAAGGCCATGACCGTCCAACTTGGCCTTGCTATGAGTAGGGGTGTCGACCAGATGAGTTCGTGAGGTCCCTTCCAACCTAAATTACTCTCTGACTCGTTTTTTTTTTTCCTGAATTAGTTTTGTTGGAAAGAAAACTAAGACCCCGAGCAAATAATACTAACTTTTTAAGTTCAAAATAGACCATCCAAACTTGTGAAAACATCTTTTCTAGTTCTAAATCAGTAAACCAGCTCAGTACCCAGCGTTAAATTAAAATGAAAATGCATTTTAGGTCAACAAAATGTTGATTGACGATAGCTTTTTTACACTTTTTGGAAAGATTTTTATTTCTTACTGAGCATAAAGATACATTTTCATTTTTTTTTAAACTAGCTTGTGCACTAAATCTCTTGTTTCCTTAGTTCTAGATGGAATTTCTTCCTATGTACAGCATGCTTGCTTGGTATGTTATCTAATAAAGTACTGAAGGCTTGTTTCTGCTCCGCTGAACCCAGCAGGAGTGCTGGTGGTGGGAATGACCAGGCTCACAAGGCCAGGTCTGCCACCTGGCATTGATGCGGGGTTGGCATGCATGTCCCTCTCTCAGTATGGGATACATGCACTTAGGTATTGTCCATCACACCTCACACGGAAGGCAGGGAACCCTTAGAAGCCAATTTTTAGGAGCTAAATCTGTAACTTCCAGCAGAGTGGAAAAGGTGAACTGTAACATTGAAGGTGCATCTTTTTTTGGAGCAACTGATACAGTTGAAACACGTTTTAATGGGAGAGGAACTCAGTTCAGTCAAGTCTGCGATAAAGGGCTTCTTTGGGGGAATGCTTTTTTTCCTGTGTAAGAACAAGTTAGACATCCAAAGTAACAAATAACCACTGCTTTATGTATGACTAGGCATTATAATAAATACTTCTGGTGAACTGGGATATAAATATTTAGTTGGAAGAAAAATAAAAGTGAAATGTTTCCCCCGATAGCCTTTGATTTCCAGTGGTTCCATCTTGTAGCTTAAGATCACCTGCACAATGGAAGTAACTAGAAGGTCTCTCTTTTTTTTGTTGTTGTTTTTTTTTAACACTCCATTAATGGCCTCCTTTCTCTTTAATTAATAATTGATAGGGCTGAAGTGTAGGAGATAAGTGGAAAAACAAACAGAGAAGAGAATGCCTAACAAAGTGCTTTGCTGGAGTTGTTTGTTCAGCATATTCCAAGCTTGCACATGGGAGAAAAGAGCTTTTTGTTGGGGAGGGGGGGAGCCAGAGAGCCCTGCATGATTTTATGCACTCTCTGATCCATGTTTGCTGTCATTTCTAGGAGTTCCAACACCCAGTCCAGAAATCCTTCGACATACCTTGAATATGCTTGTGCGGGAGAGGAAAATATACCCGACTCCGGATGGTTATTTCATTGTAACCCCGCAGACTTACTTTATAACACCATCTCTCATAAGAACTAACAGTAAATGGTACCATTTGGATGAGAGGATACCTGACAGGTCTCAATGTACCTCTCCGCAACAAGGAACTATAACTCCCTCCACCTCGGGATGCGTCAGGGACCGAACACTACCCAAAAACCACTGCGACTCCTGCCACTGTTGCAGAGAAGACATGCACAGCATGCACGCCTCTACCCTGCAGAGGAAATCAGCAAAAGACTGTAAAGACTCATACTGTCCTCCTTCCTTATGTCAGGTCCCTCCTACTGAGAAAAGTAAAAGTACTGTCAATTTTTCTTACAAAGCTGAGACGCTCACAAAGCCGAAGGATGTAGAAAAGCAGTCGAAGAAATTTGGACTCAAATTATTCCGATTAAGTTTTAAGAAGGACAAGACAAAACAGTTGGCAAATTTCTCTGCCCAGTTTCCTCCGGAGGAGTGGCCGCTAAGGGATGAGGACACCCCCACCACTATACCCAGGGAGGTAGAAATGGAGATTATCAGGCGCATTAACCCAGACTTGACTGTGGAAAACGTCATGAGGCACACTGCACTAATGAAGAAACTCGAAGAGGAGAAAGCTCAGCGAAGCAAAGCGGGGTCTTCAGCTCACCACAGCGGACGAAGTAAAAAGAGCAGGAATCACAGGAAGTCTCATGGGAAATCGAGGTCACACAGCAAGACTCGGGTGTCCAAAGGAGACCCATCAGATGGCTCTCATTTGGATATTCCTGCTGAAAGGGAGTATGACTTCTATGATCCCTTGACTCGATCCCCACGGGAAGGCTGTTTTATAATAGAGCACAAGGGAGATAATTTTATAATGCACAGCAATCCTAACATGATTGAATCTCACTTTCCCATGACACCAGAGTGGGACGTGTCTGGTGAGCTGGCCAAGAGAAGAACTGAAATGCCTTTCCCTGAACCTTCCAGGGGAAGTTCCCACTCCAAGGTCCATCGGAGCCACAGCCATACACAGGATAGAAGATCGAGGAATGAGCGGTCCAGCAAGGCTAAAGAAAGATCTAGGTCCATGGATAACTCCAAGGGGCCTCTAGGTTCGGCTACTTTAAGCACACCTGAAGACATAGGTGAAGGCTGTAGCCTGGATGACCAAACGACTAGCCAAACATACATTGACGATAGTACCTTAAGGCCATCTCAGTCTCTTAGTCATCAAAGGGCTCTGATTTCATCTGCCGGCTACAAAGAGACTTGCATCCCCGAAATAGCTAGTGGTGGTGTAGAAACCCCCAGTTCCTGTAGCCTTTTGGAACAAAGCAAGCCGACAGAGAACCTGCCATCGTACAGCGAGCTCAACTCCTGCACGACAAAGTCTGCCGTCGACGACTATTTTCAGTGCAACACGTCCAGTGAGACTGTGCTGACTGCTCCCTCGCCGCTGGGAAAGAATAAGGAGGATCACGACACGCTGACAGGGACAGAGGGGCTCAAAAAAATGACTCCTGTAGAAAGACAGTCTCAACACATGGCGAGGGAGCCCGGGGTGCACAAAGAGGAGTCCCCGAAGGGCCCGTGCGGTGGTGGTTCAGCGGTTTCTGGCCAAACTCCAGAGGTGCTGGCGAACGGGCGGCTGGTACAACACCACAGCGCTGAATCCAGCAGCCTCGATAAAAGGAAAGAAATCTTCAGCAAGGATACGCTCTTCAAACCTCTGCACAACACTCTTTCTGTGAACAGCTATCACAAGTCTAGCACGCCCCTGCTTAAGCCCCATCAAAAGACCCCCTCTGACACCTTGCCGGTCAGATGCGAGAAACTTGAACAAACGATAGTAACCTCAGTCACACAGGTCATGCCCGTTTCGCAGAGACAGCAGGAGAGCACGGGGAACCAGGAGGCCTCCTTCGACTACTACAACGTCTCCGATGACGACGACTCGGAGGAAGGAACCAACAAAAATGCCGAGGAAGAAAAAAACAGGGATGATGTCGGCACGATGCAGTGGCTCCTAGAGAGAGAAAAGGAGAGGGATCTGCAGCGAAAGTTTGAGAAGAATCTTACCCTCCTCACCCCAAAGGAAACGGAAAACAGCAACAACCAGAGAGCCACCCACTCGGCCCGCCTGGACAGCATGGACAGCAGCAGCATTACTGTGGACAGCGGGTTCAACTCTCCACGGTAGGACTGTCACATTCATTGCAGCTTTACAGACTAGAAAGTTTGGGTTTTAGTTATGTGTATCTGTGTGTGTGTGTGATATCGCTGACAGAACGTAGGGCTGTATTAAACCATTCCACAGGTTTTCAGACAGTGTCTTCTACAGCTCTGGAATCTGCTATTCAGACGTGTGGGTTTCCCACCAGTGACTATATGCAGCTTTGACTCTGTATTAGTTCGTTTTCTGTTTGCTGAAAAACCTCCCTGTGTCCTTTTCTTCTTTTTCTTTTCCACTTTTGTTTGCATTTAGAATAGAAGGGATGAGCTCCTCCATACTCCCCCCCTTCCCTCTCCCTCTAAGCTACCATCAGGAAGACTAGTTGGAAGACTAGGCGTGACTAGGTGCCATAATCTTTGGCTCAGACCAAAAAAAACCAACCCCCACCATGATGATTGGTGTGAGTTTGGGCTTTTTTGTTTTTCTTCAAAAATTTTGGAAGTCTATCTAGCACCATTCTAAACTGGTGGGACTGGAACAGCCGTTTCCCCGCACGTGGCTGAAAGTGCTCAGGTGTAGGGGAGAACTTGTGGAGTAGGGCTGATGGTTGGACTTGATGATCCCAAGGGTCTCTTCCAACCTAAATGATTCTATGATTCTATTTGAACTTCAGAGGTGACCCAGCACTGCATCAACAGAAAGGGGTGTCTTGCCTAAAATACTTGGGAATATTGTCTAGATATTTGTGTGTGGTGGTGCTGGTTAGGCACTTCATGCCAAGAACCTCAGAGACCTAGGGAGGAGAGAGATGCTGGTGCGTTCCCTGCCCTGAAGATTTCACAATTAGGAATTTCCAGGTTAAGAATCCTTCACTCGAGCCTTCTTTCTTCTCTCTCTGGCCTCTGACAGTCCTAGGTCCCTGCTGGAATGGAGCTTGCCTGGTTTTGTTTGCCCTGGATAGCAGCCCATCAGAGTTCAGAACAATGACTCTAAGAACACAGAAATAATTTACAATGGTAGTTCTCTTATAGCATCTTACTTAAGCTTAAATTATTTATTGCCTGTGTTTAAAAATAAAACCTCCAAGACTGGATTTGTATTAGGTGAAAG
>VZTM01004887.1:149571-161903 GCA_013400555.1 Jacana jacana | reverse complement strand
CCGGTGAGTGACTGAATGTGGCTGTTGCATTAGGTTTAAATGAGTCAATAAATGCAAGTGGGACTTACTGTATGTTAGAAGGGAGTTTTGCAGCCAAGACTGCCTTGTATAAATGTGTTTGCACTGAGAAAAAAAAAAAAAAAAAAAAAAAAAAGGAAAAAAAAAACTCAACAACAACAAAAAAAGAATTAAAAAAAATTTACTTGGTCTCTGGTTGCTGTAAAGGTCATCCAAGATGGATGTTCTGTTTATATTGTATAGTATTTCATATGAAATAATTACAGTCCATGAAATGTCTTCCCTAACGTTACTGATTTATAACAGCACATTTGTAACATGGTTTTTATCGTGTCAGTGTACCATATTGTAAATGATGATTACTTGTCATGCTTAGTATAATAATTTAAAGGAGAAAAACAAAAAAAAGGACAGGGATTTTTGTAAGTCTATATTTGAAAGTCCCTCCATATGGTAATATTGTGTTCCTGTTGTTTATGTAGTGTTGTGTGAAATATCCATTTTGGATCGTGTTACTTTTTAAGATATTAAATAACATTTGGTTATATGTTCTAAGTGGATTCCTTGCAACCCTGGGTGGTTTCTAGAGAAGATGCTTCACCTGCCCCTTTAACGCCCTCCTTCCCCTCCCCTCGTGTAGGAAACCTCGGGAGCTCTCAGAAACCCCCGGGTCTCTGCAGCCTGCTGGGTCCATGAGCGCTTCATGCCAGCTCTGGGAGCCCCTCTGGTAAGAGCATCACGGGCCAAAATTCACTGATTTTTTCAGAACACACTGGTTTGGGCTGGATGTGGAGGTGCAGGGTGTGTGTGTGATCCCCACCCAAAACCTGAGTGACCAGCTGAGATGCCCCGAGCTCCAGGGAAGACGTGATGGTTGTTATGACAGCCTGTGGCAGCGCCTGCTTCCAATAGGTGCTGCTTTGGTGTTTGTCTTGCAAATCCTGTACATACTCACAGACAGCTTCTAGTTCCAGCCCCCTGCCCTGGGCAGGGACACCTCCCACCAGACCAGGTTGCACCAAGCCCCATCCAGCCTGGCCTTGAACCCCTGCAGGGATGGGGCAGCCACAGCTTNACCAGACCAGGTTGCTCCAAGCCCCATCCAGCCTGGCCTTGAACCCCTCCAGGGATGGGGCAGCCACAGCTTCTCTGGGCAACCTGGGCCAGGCTCTCACCACCCTCACAGCAAAGAATTTCTTCTTAATATCTGACCTAAATCTCCCCTCTTTCAAATAAAAACCATTTCCCCTCACCCTATTGCTCCCCTCCCTGATCAAGAGTCCCTCCCCATCTCTACTGGATCCCATTTAGGGACTGGAAGGGGCTCTGAGGTCTCCCCAGAGCCTTCTCCAAGCTGATCAACCCAACTCTCTCAGCCTGTCCTTACAGCAAGAGGAGCCCCCGTCTTCACAGCATCTTAGTGGACTCCTCTGGACCTACTTCAACAGGTCCATGCCCTTCTGATGTTGGTGCCCCCAGAGCTGGAGGCAGCACTACAGGGGCTCTCCCCAGAGCAGAGGGGCAGAAGCCCCCTTCCTCACCTTGCTGGCCACGCTGCTGGGGATGCAGCCCAGGATGTGGTTGGCTTTCTGGGCTTCCAGCGCACGTTGCCAGCTCATGTTGAACTTCTCATCCAACAACACCCCCAGGTCCTTCTCAGCAGGGCTGCTCTCCACCCCCAGCCTGTGCTGATACTGGGGTTTGATACCCTGCACTTGGCCTTCCTGAACCCCACGAAGTTCACACCACATGAGCCCAACTTCCCCAGCCTGGCCAGGTCCCTCTGGATGGCATCCCAATCCTTCAGGCCTGTCGACCGCTCTGCTCAGCTTGAGCTGAGGAAAGTGATTTTCATCTTCCAGCTGTAGTGTTTGATTTGTAAGTGGCAGCCAGCACACCCTGGATATTTATTATTTATTCATGATGAAGAACCTCCAGGGTCCTCAGACCCAGGGCAGCCAGTATATTCGTTGTTCCTCCTTAAAGGTAGCCCCTTCGCCTGTTAGGGTTTCACTGTTACCTATCACCCAGTGTGGGGAGACCGTACCGATAACAGTTTCACCCCCTCACAGCTTCTACAGCCAAAAAAAACACCCTCGGCCAAATGAAACCAAACCAAAACCAACCTGAGAAATGCACTTATTTTTTTAAAGAAAGAAGTAAAAATAAAGAATCCTGGAAAACTCAAGCTGTCCAGCCTGACAAACAGCTTACGGAGAGCTCTTTCGCCGCCTTTAATCCGTTCGCCTGGAGACGGGTGGACTTTCCGTGAACCAGAAACTAATAAAAAAGACCATTGCCTTAAAATATTTAGATCATTGCAGATTTCAGAACTGCTTCTCTTTCTGAAAAAAAATCGAGCCTCTTGGGGTGTTGCTGGAGAGGACGCTGCCTTTTCGACACCCGGGTTAGTAGCGGGGCTAACTGTCCATCACATCCAGCCAGTCAAGGCCACCAGCTTCAGCCTCAGGAGAGAAGACGAGCAACTGGGCCTGCCCCACGTCTCAGGCTGAAAAGGAAGACTCTTGGCAGTTACTTTTTTGGTTAAAAAAACGGAGGAAAATAATCACATCTGTGTCTATCGTGACTGCTGCCTCCTGCCATGGGTAGTGCGGGTGGTGGTGAGACCCTGGTGTGGGTCTCCATGGATGTGGGTCAGCACAACAACCAACTTGTGCCCAGATTTCTTCCATTCTGGGGCCTCTGCACCTCGAGGGGAAGAGAAGGAGGGTGGATACGTTTCCCCAGAAGGAGAACGAGGGGATCAGGGATTAAAAAGTCAAGAGATTTTTACTAAAATGAGGAGGAAAAACTCAAGAGAGGGTGGAGGAATGGGAGGGTGTGCTTCAGCAGCAGGGGAGTCCCTGCTGGGACCAGGAGCTGGAGAAGAAAGATGTCAACTGAAGATGGAAGGAAAAAACCTTCACGTTCCATGGAGGTAAAATCATAGAATTAAGGAATGGTTAAAGTTAGAAGGGACCTTAAAGATCATTCAGTTCCAACACTCCTGCCATGGGCAGGGACATCTCCCACTCAAGTAGGCTGCTCAAAGCCCCATCCAGCCTGGTCTTGAAGGTAGAAGGATCCTGGGCTCCCAAAAGCCAGCTGAGGCAGGGAACTGCTTGTGTGTGCCTGCCTCTGTGGCTTGTACAGACCTAAAATAAAGAGCAATCCATGTTGGAATGTACTGACGTGTCTGGGGCTGTGCCATAAGGATGTGGTGTCCCCAAGCAATGGTGTCCCCAGCCAGGACCCTGGAACACAGGGCAGCTGCTGGCAGCTGGGAGTGGGATCCTGGAAATATCCCTGTGGGAAGGGATGGAGAAGGATCCTCCTCTCTGCTGCCCAAGTGAAATGGCCCTCTGTACTCCTGCTTCACTCCTGGCCTGAAGAACAACTTGCTATTGTTCCCCCTCGAGGTGTTCCCCTCTGCTCAATCACGCACCCACCCCTAAAACACAAGTCCTGATCGCTCATCTCAACCCGTCATCCTTCCCACTCCCCATATGCACGGGGTGTGTGGGGGGGTTCTGCTCACGAAGGTTTTCCTCACCCTCAAGGCTCTCACATTCATCTTGGAATCAAAACCTTCTCCCTTGGTTTCCCTCCGTTCCCGCTGTACGTGCAATAACTGCTGCGTGTTCCCTCGCAAAGGCTGCAGGGCTCCTCGGAGCCTCCAAAAAAAACCATCTCCTCTCCCCAGCAGGAGAAGGCCCGTGATGCATCCCAGATGTCTGCACGTGGCAGCAGCCTCCAGACACAACAGATTAGGGGAGGGAGGTGGAGGAAAAAGGAGTAATTCCTTCTCCCCCTGTCCCTTCTCAGAGGCGGGGGGGGGTTTGGCAGTGGCTCTATTTATCACACTGGTGCATGAAACCTTTCCAAGGTCGCTTGGAAGTGTCCCTGTTTCTAGCCCTGGTTGTCATGAGGAACTGGATGGGGGGGATGCAGAACAGTTTGCAATCATTGTATGAGCTTCATCTTACATCTTCTCTTTGCTTACTGACTGCCAGCTCCAAATTAGGTCCATGAGCTCCATTCCCATCCCTTCAAACAGAAGACACGTGCTGGCTGAGACCACCTCCACCTTGGTGATGGTGTGGTCAGCTCTCTCAGGTTGTCTCCTTCTTCCCACCCTGGAAGGCTTTCTGCCCAAATGGGACCTCTGTGCTGCAGAGCTGACTGTTGGGGCTGTCACTACCCATGCTGGGGAGAAACACCAGGGCTAGTGGGGGGCTGAAGGCAGAAAGAGAGCTCCTCTTCCACAGGAAATTCCCCATGCTTCATCAGCACCATGCTGGAAATAGGGCCAACAAAAATAAGTTGGGTTTGGGTTTTTTTTTCCTCCAAGAAGTGTCTTAAATACTCAGTTTCACAGAGACAGGCAAGGGGCTGAGCAGCTCCTCACTAGAGAAGTCTTTCTTTTTATTTAGAGGTAGAAACCAGTGTCCTGGTTTGAGTGACACAGGACTAATGTCTCTTCTAAAGCTGGGGAAAAAAAATTGCAGAAGGGAATTTTTTCTGTTGGTCTGGGCTTTGCAGAGCCCTCATGGACACCCCGTTACCCAGCAAGGGGTGGTATAAATGGCAACAAGACCTCAAAAAAAAACAACACCAAGGCTCTCGAGATCCAAAATCCTTGGACAAGGGGCCTTGCTTCCCCTTTAAGCTCCTCAAACCAACAACAGTGCTGGGGAAAAAAACTTTTAGAAGACTCTGGTGTCTGAATTTGTGAAAGTATTTACTTTTATAGCCAACTCCAGTACCTGGGTTCCAAGGTCTCAGTATTTTCGAGCTCCCCAGGTACAGGGATGAGGAGGAGCAAGACCTGGGCACTTGACCCAAGCTGCCAACAAGGTTATTTCATTTGTCACAGCTTTGCGCATCCCACGTGAAGCGGTTCTTCACCCACCACAGAGCAACCCCCTTTGGAGAGCAGCTCCTGTCTCATTCTCCTCAGCTCCTACCCCATTAATTCCTCCATCCTCCTCCTCTGCATTCATTCCTAAAGCTGCTCCGGCTGTCCCACCTGCACACTTACCAGCTGGTTCCTCCCTGTTTTTAATTGCCCTTGGAGGGCTTTGTCAAGAGCCCACGCCTGCGTTTGTATGGCCCTCAATTTGTCACTGTCCAACCTGGAGCACCAAGCGTTTCAAATTCCACCCCTGTGACTGCGTCCTATTACTCCTTCAAACGCTGTGAGGAATTGCTGGGCCTTCACAGGCTGCAGTCAGCTATTCCTTCTGTAAAACGGAGTCTGTCTTTTGGCTGGAAGGCTCCCTCCCATCATGGACATTAAAGATCTCCTTGTCAGCGGGACTTGCGTTTGTTCATCCCGTTGGTCCTTGAAGCCCTGTATGAAATGCAAGAGAAGCTCGGGGCTCTCTCAAGGTTGGGGGGGCTCCAGGGGAGGGCTCCAGGAGAGATGGGGAGGGACTCTTGATCAGGGAGGGGAGCCATGGGATGAAGATGAACGGTTTTAAACTGAAGGGAGATTTAGATGAGGTATTAGGAAGAAATTCTTTGCTGTGAAGGCGGTGAGACACTGGCCCAGGTTGCCCAGAAAAGCTGTGGCTGCCCCATCCCTAGAGGGGTTCAAGGCCAGGCTGGATGGGGCTTGGAGCAACCTGGACTGGTGGGAGGTGTCCCTGCCCAGGGCAGGGGGTTGGAGCTCAATGGTCTTTAAGGTCTCTTCCAACCCAAACCATTCTGTGATTCTACAAAAACAAGATAAATTCCACTGAAAACAAAATACATTCAGTGGTCTCGTCTGGAGACTTACTTCTATTAAATCAGTCTATTCCCTGAACACTGTTGTTGTTTTGAGGAGCTTAAAGGGGAAGCAGGGCCCCTTGTCCGAGGATCTTGGATCGCAAGAGCCTTGGTGTTGTTTTTTGAGGTCTTGTTGCCATTTACACCACCCCTTGCTGAGTAATGGGGTGTCCATGAGGGCTCTGCAAAGCCCAGACCAACAGAACCCTGGTCCCAGTGACGATGCACCTGAGTTTGTGCCAGCAGCTGATGTGATGGTCCCACAGTGGGTCTGGAAAGAGCATCCAAGACTCACCTCTCTTAGGGGGGCGAAATAGTCTGTTTGCTAGTGTGAATTACACATCCCCACGTGGATCTGCCAAAGGTTAACATCACAAAATACACCTGGAAAAAAGGACTGCGTATACAAGCTACAGTGTCTCCTGGAGTCTGTTTACTGCCCCTCATTCACAGGCTGACAACTTTGGCCATTACTAAACAGTGTTATCCTTCATCTTCCTAAAAAATCAATCAGCACAAGCTTCAAACACTGTTTATCACCCTTGGATGCAGCAATCAAACAAGAAAGGCAAGGTGTTACAGAGGTCTTGGCTTTTTTTTTTTTTTAAAAAACCAAACAAAACAACTTACAGTATTTACAAAAAGATGTAATTTTTTTCCCCCCCCAGAGCATTCTTAGAATTATTCACTCATTCACAATCAGTCATTGTATAAAAACATCATTCAGAAGTAGGTTTTTAAAAGACTCCCACCCGCCCCCTGTTGCATAGTACACGGAAAAATAGGCTCCAGCCGAGACACTTGACTTCTGAATGAGAATGTGAACTCGACTCAGAGGTACAGCTTCTCCAAACACCAGCTCCTGGGGTTCTCCTGAAGCTCATGAGCTTCTCTCGCAGGGCTACCGGCGCGACGAGTCGCACCAATTACTCCCAGGGATCAAGGTGGGTTTCACATGTCATGGCCCATCCACTCCATGGATCCCATTTGCTGTGTCCCATTTCTCCTCGTGTAATTGAGGATCTGTGTGTGCCCTTTATACTTTTAGGGTTTTTTTTTTTCCTTCTTCTGTAGGAGGACTTTGGGTTCTGCTCACTGGCAGAGTTACAATGAGAGGCTGTGGAGGGATGAGCAGGCGCTGACTTGTACCTGTGTCGTTGATTTGCAAACAAACCTTTGGCATTCATTCATTCATTTGCTTCCCTTGGATACTAATCAATTTTTCTTTTTCATTTTAAAAAGCTGCTCCAGTGAATTCATTGAGCCTGGTCCATTGAAAAGCAACAGGGAGCCCTGAACAAAAGGTGCTTGTTTTACAGCTACTGCAAATGCTTCGAAAGCACTAAATTGCCTTTTATACTGAACAGTCTAATAACAAAGACTGATTTTCTCCCTCTTTTTTTTTTCTTTTTTTTTTCCCAATTGATTTGATGGTTCACTTGAGCTTTAAAAACACATTACATAAATCTTTACAGCTATTACAGAAGCCTTTTGTCAAGTTTAATTTGGTGCTTGGTGTTTTTTTCTCCACGGTGTAATCACTCACCTTTAAATTCACCATTCTGCACATACCTGGATCGTGCTTGACTCTGGATACACAGGAATCTGAAGCCCTAGAAGTTTGGTTTTGGTTTTGTTTTTCAATTTCTTGCATGGGGAGGGACCTAAACCCTTCCTAAGGCAGTTTGTCAGGGAAAGCACCTGGTTCAGAGGTATATCAGAAAAAAAAGCACTGAGCGCTCCCAAAGGCATTCATGGAATCATTCAGGTTGAAAAAGACCCTTGGGATCATCAAATCCAACCATCAGCCCTACTCTACAAAGTTCTCCCCTGCACTGCATCATCTAAACAAAGAGGAGAGGACACTTTGCAGGAGGAGCACCCTATCCTGGTTTGAGGAACACCCCAACCACGGCAGACCTTTACAGTCCTGGTCTAGGTGAGTTTATTTCCCAGTAGAACTGTAGTGATGGAAATGACCCACCACGCCATCCATCCATCCCAGTGTGTGACACCAAGGACTGTGACAACTAGAGGATTAAACCATTAGGAGTAACTAACCTTCTGCATTAAGAGACTGTGGTGCTGGCTTTGCCACCAGCCCCCTGTCGAGCACTGCCCCACGGTGGATCCATGGCTGTGCTGCAGTGAATGAGTAGGGTGAAATAAAAATCAGCTTTTTCAAGGATTTACTCTTTCTGACGTGTTGATGTTTTCAGGATTACAGCATCCATTTGACTTAACCACCGGAGGCATTACCTCTGACAACAGCTCCACCCTCTCCTGCTGTTTAACTTTGCCATTTCAACGTTGTTTGGGCTTGAGTGGAAACCTTAGCTGGGATTAAGGGAGAGGGTGGGAGAGCCACCAGTGCAGACCTCCCTCCCTGCCGCAGAATGAAGGGGGATGTGCTGCTCACAACCCAAAATCTAAGCAGAAGGTATTGTCCTCTCCAGGAAAAGAAGAGAGGCTGTTAAATGCCAGGCTTTCTCATCCTACTTTCTCCTGACCCCTGGGCCATTTCCCTTTCTATGGCTATCCCCTTTCCCAGCCCTCTCCTCCTCTGTGGTCCATGAGGAAAGCCCAGCCCTGGAGACATGCTAGGCCAGTGCTCGCTTTGGGGAAAAAGGAGATGGAGAGGCCACGAGAAGTAGGATGTTCTCGCTGTTCTCCTGCTGATCCATCTCTCTCAGCATTACAATCCTCAGCAAAGCACTTGGCTCTTTGAAGAACGGGTTGGTAAAGACAGGGCTTGGCTGGGAATGTGAGGAGAAGGTGGAGGTGGAGCTGGAGATGAGAGAGTGAATCGGAAAGAACACAGTTAGATGCACAGAGGTCTATCGCCGTCCTTGAGCTGGGGTGAGTCTCTCAGTTAAAGATGCTGGAGTAAGATGTGTTTTGTGCTCAGAGATCTCCACGTGAAGCCACCAGAAAGTTTTGTGGAGAGCCAGCTGGGGCTCTGGGGTGTAAATCTAGAGCAGCCACATGGACCTTCCTGACAGTGTTTAGAGAAGCACCAAACCTGGCTTCACGTTCTTAACCCCTGTAGAAGCAGGAGGGGTCGGATTCCCACCTGGTGGAGCACCACGGAGGAGTGAGGTGGGGTTAGCACTCTATTAATGAAGCTATTATTCAGATTAAAAACCAAAAAAGAACCAACCAACCAAAAAAACCAAACCCAACTAAAACCCAAACCAAAAAAAGAGAAGGATGAAGTTGCTGGTGGCACCGACGGACGTCGTTGGGGGATCAGGGTGAGGAGCTGAGCCTGGTGAAGATGGAGAGCAGGGCCAGGGCCAGGGCCAGGGCGCAGGGAGGGAGCAGTGCAGAGGGGGACGCATTGCGGAGCATACACTCCACCCGGGACCAGGAGCCATTGTTGGGCAGTGGCTGTATCCCCGCCAGGCGGCACATGATGTTGTAAACATCCACGGATCGGATGGGAGGCGCTCGGAGGTTGGATCGGAAATCTGCAGGGGGAACAGGCGGGGAGAGGAGTTGGGGTCCCGGGACTGAAAGGAGGGACACCGCGGAACAAGGGCTTTGTTGGTTTTTTCCCCCCAGATTTACTCAGTGGGCTGGGATGCAGCACGCTGGAGGTTGTACAATCCACAACAGAGCTCAGCAAAAGCACCTCCAATGGTTTTATTTGTTATTCTTCTGTCTAACCCTACTCCCTTCTAAAATCTACCAAAGAGAAATTAATTAAATTACTGAGTAGAAGAGCTGCTTTAGAGTGTACCACTCCCCGGGTAGATTTAATAGCCTGAAATGATTGCATTGCACCAATTGGGATTGTTTAGTTTGAGGAAGAGGAGGCTGAGGGGAGACCTCATCACTCTCTACAACTGCTTGAAAGGGCATTGTAGAGAGGTTGGTGCTGGTCTCTTCTCACAGGCAATGAGCGACAGAACAAGAGGGAATGGCTGCAAGCTGCAGCAGGGTAGGGTTAGGCTGGACATGAGGAAAAAGTTTTTCACAGAAAGAGTGGTCAGTCAGTGGAATGGGCTGCCCAGGGAGGTGGTGGAGTCCCCATCCCTGACTGTGTTTCAGAGTAGATTGGATGTGGTGTTGAGGGATCTGGTGCAGGGGAGAACTTGTAGAGTAGGGCTGATGGTTGGACTTGATGATCCCAAGGGTCTCTTCCAGCCTATCCGATTCTATTCTATGATTCTGCTCTGCTTTCCTTCCTGGTGCTTGGCAGCTTTTTCAAAGGGATGGATGAGAGTGAGAACCCGGGGTTCTCCATCTGACCTCTCCGGTGGGTGAGGAACTTCCCTGAAGGACGTGCTTGTCCTCAGGGAGCCCGGATCCACACATGAAAGGAGAAGTCACGGGTTTGAAAGAGAATTTAAAAAAAAAAAACACGTAGGCCGCTTGCTCTTGGCAAACTGAGGGCAAAGGGATGGAGTTGAAGCCCTGGGGTGTCAGAGAGGGGCTGACCAAACCCCTTCACGTCTCCCTGCCCTGTTTCTCCAGCCATGGAACAGGCACACACAGAGAAACTTCCCCGGCATTAAGCCGTAGTGAGGAAATCCTGCCACCTATTTGTAATTTTGGGGCGTCGCAGAAAGCCACAACAGGGTCCCTGAGACACCAGGGCTGCAGGAGACACTGGGGGCAGGGGCCATTTGTGGAGAGGGACAGCGGGGACAGTGGCACTATACCTGGCCCATAGGCGAGGAAGAAGGCTCTCATGTCCATGAGTTCGTTGTCGTAGCCGTGCCAGCCGTTCTGCCAGGCCTCCTTCTTCCCCGTCCCGTTCTCCCAGAAGGGCAGCTTGTCCCTGCTCTGGGTGACAATAGCAGAGCGTGGTTAGGCCCACCCTGTGTCACCAGCTGCTGTACCACCCTGTCAGCCCCTTGGCTTTGCTTTGCCCCTCGCTCCCCCCTTTCTGCCCCTTGCTCACCCGAATTTCTGCTGTGACCACAAACTATCACAGCTTGAGATACTTGGGGACAAGGTGGTGTCCCTCTCCCACTGCACGCCACCCAGCTCCCCTACCTGGTGCCACGGGTTTGATGGTTCTGCTCAACATGTCATTGCCACCACAGAAAAATAAGCTGGCTTTGCTCCCTTTAACTAGTCAGTTTAAACAATACAAATATCACCCCTTCTAATATTTATTATATAAATCATTATTATTTCTTTTCCCTGCTTGTTTTAGTGTTAAAGCAATGAGGTTCCACCAGTGAATGAAGGCTTGGACCTAAGATGGTTCCTCTTGCCCTGGCATAGACCCCTCTCAGTTTTCTCTCCCTGCTCCATGGATCTGGGCTTCAATAATTTGTCATCACAATTCGTGTTTTTCCTTGCCCATATTTCACTTAAACTGTACTTTTTGAAGCTCCTTCATTGCTTTCTCCTGCTCTGTATCAACAGCTCTTCCAGCAGTAGTCCCATTTATTGCCCCTAGACTCTCCTTAAAATGCTGGACCAGCCCTTTCCATGAGTTTGTGTTGTCCCATGCTCTTTAGGGTATTAATTTCTCCAGTGGTTACAGAGAAGGAGCTCCAGTTCCCTGAAGCACCAGCTCTGGGCTTCGCACCCCGTCAAAGGAGCACAGAAGATGCCCCAACAAAGTTTTCCATGTTCCCCCACCAGGGAAGTGGTGATTCAACCAACCCCTGCAGATGGTGAAGGAGATTGACTGAGGATCCCTCTCCTTTTACAACTGTTGATTTTAGTCTGGCTTTTTTTTCCTCCTCTGCCCAAAGAAGAAAACTGCCCGTGTGCAGGAGCACTGAGGACAAGTATGGTTATGGCTGTGAGGTGTAGCTTTTCTGACTACTGTCCAGGGGAACTCCTGGAGTATGCCCTGCATTTCTTCACCTAATAGTCAGCAGATGTACCAGATTTTACAGAATTTGAGCTGACAAATTAAATCTCTCTCCTTATCCCCATCTATTTCACTGACAGAGGAAGCCAAGGAGGAAATAGACTCCTTCCCCTCTTCCTCACCGTGGCACCTCCTTATACTGTGGATCTGCTCACTGCAGTTCCTAGGGACTAATTGTCACTGGGCTGACCACCATCAGACAACCTGTACAGCACCAGCTGCAGACAGGGCTCCTCACATCTAATTTGTTTCTTTGGCACTTCCATGACATTGCCAAAGCTGAACCTCTCCATGGTCCACCAGATGTCAGGGGCTCAGCTGCTTCCCCAGAGCTGCCATGCCTTTCCATCACCCAGACACCAGTAGACACCTAATTGCAGCGAGATGTACAGTCAAAAGCACAGCTTTCTCCATTATTTTCGCTGCTGGTTGGGTCAGAAAACTCATGACTTAGTTTCACAAATGAGACATTCAGTTTTTCATGCTCAGCTTGGGCTAGCACGGCTCCTCCAAGATGACAGGAGAAGTCCTGCCCAAAGGCTGGGGACCACTCACTCATGTGGAGGGAAGAAGGTAATATTAGCAGAGCCGCTTCGATAAGGTGTGTGAAATCCCTCCTCACCCTGCTTTAACCGAAAGGTGGGAAATGTCCCTATGCTCCTTGCTGGGAAAAAAACCCAAACCCAACCCAACAACTTTCCAG
>VZTM01004887.1:121730-149454 GCA_013400555.1 Jacana jacana | reverse complement strand
GAGCCAGGCTCTTCTCAGTGACATCCAATGATAGGACAAGGGGCACTGGGTGCAAGCTGGAACAGAGGAGATTCCAGTTAAATATGAGGAAAAACTTCTTCACAGTGAGGGTGAGGGAACACTGGCAGGGGCTGCCCAGGGAGGTTGTGGAGTCTCCTTCTCTGGAGACATTCCAAACTCGCCTGGAGGCGTTCCTGAGTGACCTGCTCTGGGTGTTCCTGCTCTGGCAGGGGGATTGGACTGGATGAGCTTTCAAGGTCCCTTCCAATCCCTGAGATTCTGTGATTCTGTGTGATTCTGTGAAAAAACCCAAAAAGCCCTATTTTTCAAACAGCTTATAGCTCTCCAGTAGCTGACAGAGCTAAACCCCGCCGTGAGCGTGACAGGGAAGAGCCGAACACCCTCTCTTCAGCGCTTTGGGCAGGAAGTATAATAGAAGGCTCAATTATTGCTTTAAAAATATGACAGGAAACTTTCATTTTTCACATCCCATTCACGGATAATGAAAACGTACCGAGGAGAAGGAAAATCTGACAGCATTAATGAGAGGACATTCTTGAAAATCAGAAACAATGGGAAGGAATGGGCAGAGAGACAGAAGTAATTACCATAGCAGCAGTGTTTGCTGCACTGTTATTAAGGTTTGTCAGAGTTTCAGTGATTTTTTTTTTAAAGTCCTTTTTTTTTTTTTCCTTTTTTTTTTTATATTTTTACAGAATATGTAAAAATGTTCTGTGTTGAACTTCTGCACAAAAGAGCTTAGCTGTAATTTTTTTAAACATCATCTTGGCAAAAATGTTTCAAATTCCTATTTTGTGTGTCTGAGTCTTAACTCTGGCTTTTATATATATATATTCCTTTTTTTTTTAAGCAGAAATGTAGTGCTCACCCATCTGTACTGAAAAGTGCTTTTTTCCTCCTTTTTTTTTTTTTTTGAGGTGCATTTTTATTTAGCTGTAGAAATGATTATTCTAAAATCAGGCTGGCCAGAGAGAAACGTGGCCATGAACCACCTCAACCAAAGTCTCTGGTATCTCTGAAGGTTGTGAAAGAAGGTGCTCAGCTGACTTACAACAACTTGTGAGGTAATGGCACCTAATTTTTAATTATTTTTAATTTTAATTATTTTTTTTTATGGTAACAAAATAATTCTCTGCTTCAGAGAACCTCAGATTTCAGTGCCTGTCTCTGAAGATTAAACCCCAAGTCTGACCCTTGAGAGACTGGAGGGCTTGGGAAAAACAGGACATTTTTTAAGACAGAGTCTGGTGGGTGGGAAGCCAGGCAGAAGGAAAAGTTGCCCCAAAGTGCTGCTGAATGGAGGGATAGTAAAGTCTTGAAAAGGAAATGCTCTTCTTCTGTCTGAGAAGAAGGTAGATGGGCAGGGGGACGAAGGGTAAAGCAACAGAAACTGAATGGGAAACACAAAAACTCCTCCTGCTCTGTGGTGACGCAGAAAACCAGAACTGTCTTGACTATTTAACTTGATCTACCTTCAGCACAGCCACCTTGCCTTTAGGCTCTTTTAAGCACAGCAATATTTGACATTAGTTTTGCAGTCAGCTCAAGTAACCCATGTAACCCTTCAACTCAGTGCCCAGCATTGAATTGTCAGGTTTTGTACTGTTTTCATATATTGCATCTTTTCACATTCGCGTCTGAGTAGATATTNGGGAGACCTTAGAGCAGCCTTCCAGTACATGAAGGGAGCCCCAGGAGAGCTGGAGAGGGACTCCTTGTCAGGGAGCATAGTGCCAGGATAAGTGGTAATGGCTCTAAATTGAAAGATTTAGATTAGATACCAGAAAGAAATTCTTGACTGTGAGGCTGGTGAGAGCCTGGCCCAGGTTGCCCAGAGAAGCTGTGGCTGCCCCATCCCTGGAGGGGTTCCAGGCCAGGCTGGATGGGGCTTGGAGCAACCTGGTCTGGTGGGAGGTGTCCCTGCCCCGGTCAGGGGGTGGGAACTTAATGATCTTTAAGGTCTCTTTCAAACCAAACTCTTCTATGAATCTATAATTTTGCTTCTATATTTTACCTCTACTATGAACCATCCTTTCTCAGCCACGAGTGTTAGTGGAGACACAAATTTTCCTTTTTTGTAGAAAAATCTGTCTGGAATATCCTGTATGTTATAAACATCCATGTGTTCCACAGCTTTCAACTTCTGATATATCTGCAAAAAAAACCCCAAACGTTAGGACATCGTAAGGCTACAAAGAGCATATACACACCTAGGGGTACGTGGAACCCCTTGAATTTGTAAAATGGCAAATCCCCTTGAATGGCTAATCATCAAACTGGGACTTTGCTGGTCCAAACATGACAACTGCCCAAAACCTACTTTTATGGTTTAGGAGGTTCTGAAAACCTGGATCATGAACGCATAGGAATGCGTGGATTTGTGTATTAGATGTATTTATAGCTCATGAAGAAGTACACGTGAGTATATCAGCCTACAGAGGGAGACCAGCAGAAACAGAATTATCATGGGAGGCAGAAAGCTCTGAGTGATGAAGGAAGTTCAATGGCACCACGTGGACTGATGTAGAAAAGGGATATTGCCTTTCACCTCTGCCACTGGTTCCCTCTGAACGATTCATGTCACCACACCGATGTTCCTCACACTTAACCAGGCAAGTCCTACCAAAGGGATTGAAGTTTCAGTTTTAGAAGGCTCCAGGGAGACCTTAGAGCCCCTTTCAGTCCTTAAAGGGGCTAACAGGAAAGCTGAGGAGGGACTCTTGGTCAGGGAGGGGAGCCATAGGATGAGGGGGAATGGTTTTAAACTGAAGGGGAGATTGAGATGAGATATTGGGAAAAAAGTCTTTGCTGTGAGGGTGGTGAGAGCCTGGCCCAGGTTGCCCAGAGAAGCTGTGGCTGCCCCATCCCTGGAGGGGTTCCAGGCCAGGCTGGATGGGGCTTGGAGCAACCTGCTCTGGTGGGAGGTGTCCCTGCCCATGGCTCGTGCATGCCTCTAAGACAGCTTTGAGTTCTGGCACTAATTTGAAATGCTCACAATATCACAGCTATGCAATTCCTGGAGAGCCTGTTTGGGGTGCAAAAAATATAGCAAATGTTCTCTTCAGAAAAAATGGCCCAAGCTACGACCCATTGGAACTGGCCCAAAGATAATATAGAAAATCAAATCATTCCCCTAGATCACGGACTGCCCACTTTGTACATCCCCTCCTCTATGATCTGAAGATGGCAATAACAACTTCTCAAGCCATGGTTTCTGGTTAAACTATAATGTACTAGTCTATTAGTTACAGATGCTGCATTTTCAGTCTTTTCAAGTGGTTTCCAAATGTGTTTTTTTTTCTCTATTGTTTTTAATTTGTCACTCAAAATCCTGCAGTTCTAGCCCTGGGTGTTTATGGTTGATTCAGTCCAATGTGCTTATTCATCAAAATTGTTCAAAGGAGAATATTGTAAGGAATTTATTTTTTGTACTTCTGGCCTAATGGAGTTAATTCCTCAAACTCTATGGGAGTGTACTGGAATATGAATGTCTGATCTCCAGATCATTTGAAAATCCCAGCTAGGGTGTCAATAAATTGACTAGTATCTATATAAACTCCTAAAAACGGATTTTGAGCTAAAATCTTCTAGTTGTTTATCAGAAGCACATAGTGGTGGAGTTTGAAAGCGTGTATCTGTGCCAAATAATGATTTTAATTTGCCTGGTGTGGCTTTCCTTCAGAAACCAGCATCGCAAGAGCATCCCAGGATCCAAGTCTGATTCCTGACCAGAGCCTCAGGCTGATTTTTACACACACCCCTTTAAGAGTGGGATTTGGATGTTAGCAGCAAACCAAAGACACACAGTTGTCATCAAAAAAACCCAAGGAAATGCAAAGGTGAATAAATATGAATAAGCTGTACTTACCTCTGCGTGCTTCTCTGGGGCTGGCCAAAGGCTGACGACAGGACCTCGGTCCTTCATCTGTATGGTGTCACTCATATTGATGTAGTTTTTCAGCTCAATCACTTTGTCGGCCCAAGAGATGTCTGTCATCCCGTGATCGGAGAAGAGGATGACGTTGAGGTCATGCTGAAGACCTTTGCTCTGTGGAGCGAGCGGATGACAGCCATTATGGCCAGATAAGTGTTTTACACCATCTGTGCCCACTGGTAAATTTTTAAACCCATTAGACCTCCACTGATTTAGTGGAAGTTGGCCAGGAGGAGCTTTCCCACCGCCAGTAATGATGGACATCCACTTGCTGCCCTGGGAGAGTCTAAGAGAGATTTGCCAACGTAAATCCACACCCCTGCTAAACAACCAGTTGCTACATTCCAGTCCCACAAACCAGTTATCCCAGCTGGTCTTAGATAGGGTTTTATCCCACTGTTCTTCTTCTGTAGGCCACAACAGTTGGAGAAAAACAATCTGGTACCACCTGTGGCAGAGGTGTTTCCCTCTTCTCCTCCCAAACACAATCACCTAACATTAGAGCCTCTACAATTCAGTGAAACTGGAAATACATATTCCTCTCCTCCATGAAACACATGAAAACCTCTAATGTGCATTTATTGTTGGCAGAACTATTCATACAATTGACGTTTTACCCCAAAACCTGGTGTCCTCCTTTCCTCAACGCAAGATCATTTAGATAATGCTTTTTTTAAAACAAAGTCTAAAGTACAGAGCTCTGGGTGATGCCATAAAAACAACAAACAAACACACACACAAATAACCTGCTATAAAAGTTAATTATCTGGTTTCACAAACCTTAGGAAGTGAGCGGTTTCGATTCGTTCTCCTACTATAAATCCCAGCTGGCACCGCAAGTTAAAACCAGTGCAACACATACATTGGTTCATGGCTTCCCGGGGCTACTGGTATAATAATCCACTCTCAGGATTATAATGCCATGGACAAAAATAAACATGAGGGGAAACGGTGCCTCGACTTCCCTGTGACCTCGGTAGCCCGTGTTTCTCAGGAAATAAAAGTTGACAGCCAAGGCATCCAATTAACTGGGTGTTCAAATCAGCTCTTGGCAGCACTGCAAACAGTAGTTTTGAAAGCCTTTTTCCAAACACACCCAGAAGCTGGGTTTTTCTGACCCCACTCACCTTGATGAGGGTGATCATGTTGCTCAAGGCTTTGTCCACCTGCTTCAAAGCGTTCTTCCGCTGCTGGGACGAGGGTCCGTAGTGGTGGCCCTCCACATCAATGCGCTCGTAGTACACTGCGGCCATCTCGGCGCTGCCATTGCTGGAGGAGGAGAAGGAGGGGAAGAAGTCAGAAGTTGACACACATGGGAGACCTCCTGGCTGCCAATGGTATTCTCCTCACCGTCACGTAGAACCACAAAACCCCTTTTTCTGGTTCCAGCTAGTGCTTTCCTACCCGTTGCCTCGTGTCTAGGCTCGTTATTCATTCCCAGAGTCTCCTGGACCACCACCAGAGGTGCCAGGTAGAGATGTCCATGTGCAAGCACAGACTGGCCTGGCAGCCCTCTCCTAGTTCTTCAAATTAAAAAGGCGGCTTCTCCTTTGAGGACAAAGAAAGACACAGAAGAAACACTAATTTCTGTGCTGAATACCCTTATTAAAAGGATTGTGGGCATTACCAGTCAAATGGGCTTTAATTAAAGTTTGGCACTTCTGGCTTTCTCCTGGGTGAGGTCTCCTAAACCACCGAGGTCAACTCAGGACAGGCTCTTCCATGACCTTGCAAAAATCCCAAGTGGTATGAAGTGGGGTGAGATTTCAGATGAGGTTTGGTTTTTTTTATTCAGGAATATGACCAAAGGGAAACTAAGGTAGTCTCGGAGTTGCACATGTTTAGCTGATCACACGTTTCTGCACTGAATGCCCTCAGCCTAATTAGTGGAGACTGTGCATACATCAGTGCTTAATTACATTTTCATGACCACTTTACAGTTCACCGGGAAGCTCCCTGAGAGCAGTCATGTGGATAAAACCGCAAATCTATGCTCATGAAGTTCAACCCCAGCCTTTTCCTGCTGTACTTAATGTATGACAGGGCTTGCCATCCATAATACATGCCCTCATCCAGATCAAGATCCCTACAAAAAGACTTTGTGTGATGTCCTGACAGGTCCGGCTTCTCTGATTAAAGACACCCGAGCAGTCTGGTGTAATGAGTGAGACAGAAGGGAGAAAAAAGAAGAACTCAGAGGTGAGGGACCGAATGAATGAATTGGAGATTGTCATTTGCATTTGTAAGCTTGCTGAAGGGCTCAGAAGAGAAGTCCTGGAGGAAGCTGAAGGTCTCCACCGTGGTGGCAATTTCTTCACCCCTGGCCTTGCAGAACAGTATTCTTTCTCGCTCTTCATGATTTAAAAAACCATATCCTTCAAATGAAGCAGCCCTTCCCTCCCCTCAGTTTAAGCATTGCTTTCTATCTGTATTAGGCACGAATTAATTTCTAAAATTTAACCCTGTCGTTCCTACGTCGCATCCACACTCATGGAGCCTATAGCGAGAGTTTGCTTCCGCTGCAGTGCCTGCGTTAATTAGCTATTAGGCTGCTTTGTGCCTTCTCACCTGTAACCAAGCGGTCGTTTCAATCCAGACAGAAGCTAGGAAAGAGATTTATTGCATAAAACAAGGGGTCTTAGGTTGTGGAGAACTTTTTTTCCATGAGGGCTCAGTGCCGGAAGGATGAACATTAAACTTTGCACGTAACTTCAATGGGACNAGTGGAGACTGTGCATACATCAGTGCTTAATTACATTTTCATGACCACTTTACAGTTCACCGGGAAGCTCCCTGAGAGCAGTCATGTGGATAAAACCGCAAATCTATGCTCATGAAGTTCAACCCCAGCCTTTTCCTGCTGTACTTAATGTATGACAGGGCTTGCCATCCATAATACATGCCCTCATCCAGATCAAGATCCCTACAAAAAGACTTTGTGTGATGTCCTGACAGGTCCGGCTTCTCTGATTAAAGACACCCGAGCAGTCTGGTGTAATGAGTGAGACAGAAGGGAGAAAAAAGAAGAACTCAGAGGTGAGGGACCGAATGAATGAATTGGAGATTGTCATTTGCATTTGTAAGCTTGCTGAAGGGCTCAGAAGAGAAGTCCTGGAGGAAGCTGAAGGTCTCCACCGTGGTGGCAATTTCTTCACCCCTGGCCTGGCAGAACAGTGTTCTTTCTCGCTTTTCATGATTTAAAAAACCATATCCTTCAAATGAAACAGCCCTTCCCTCCCCTCAGTTTCACATTAAGCATTGCTTTCTATCTGTATTAGGCATGAATTAATTTCTGAAATTTAACCCTGTCGTTCCTACGTCACATCCACACTCATGGAGCCTATAGCGAGAGTTTGCTTCCGCTGCAGTGCCTGCGTTAATTAGCTATTAGGCTGCTTTGTGCCTTCTCACCTGTAACCAAGCGGTCGTTTCAATCCAGACAGAAGCTAGGAAAGAGATTTATTGCATAAAACAAGGGGTCTTAGGTTGTGGAGAACTTTTTTTCCATGAGGGCTCAGTGCCGGAAGGATGAACATTAAACTTTGCACGTAACTTCAATGGGACAAGCTCCAGCTAGGTGGCACGTTTAGGAGTTTGCAGGATTGGGTACAGCACATCCAAGAGTTTGACTCTATTTCCATTTTTACTGCCTGCTTTCCTGAGAAAACTAGGTGTTTCTGATCATGGCTTGCACGGGAGAAGAACTTGGTCTTTCTAAGTGTTAGTCCTGTCTTCTCCCATCGCCAGGAGCTTTCAAATGAAATGGCTAAGGGAAATGGCTGAAGAAAGGGGAATGGCCACTGATGGCAATACCAAAAAGGGGTTTATATTTTATCAACACAAGTACTGAGCAAACCTCATGACACCTGTGGAAGAAGGTAGGTAGGTGTCCTGGTTTGAGGTAAAACAGAACCAATTCTCTGTTCTGTAATTTCACTTTTTTAGGTGGGCCTCTTCTGACTGACTGAACTCTGACATGAACAGCAGATTGTCCAGAAACTGTTCACTCTGGCAGAGATCAGACCCGATGACCCCAAGGCAGGGGGTGCAGAGAGACCCTGGCTTGTACTTATTGCTGGAACAACCAAGGGCAGGGAATTGAGTTATTTGCCCCCTTGGAGGGTTGGAAATGGAAAAGCCTCGAGGGGTCACACCTGCAGGGAGGAGGGGACAGGACAGGTGACCCAAACCTGACCAACAGGGTATTCCATCCCATCTGCATCCTGCTCAGTATAAAAGCTGAGGAGTCAAAGGGTCAACCCTCTTTCTTCAATGGCCCATGTCTGAGGAGGACCCTGTCTTGTTCTTTTGCCTCTGATCCCCATCCCAGCATTCCTGACTCCAGAGCTGGGATCCAGCTTCTGTCAGTCACCCAGTCCAGTCTGGGACTTTTCCTGATGCTGCTGGTGATGTGATCGTCATCCTGGGAGCTTGATACAGTTTTGTACAGATTGGATCTATTTCGTTATTTTCTTCCTTTTGTTTTTATTTTAATTTTAGTATTAATTCTTCATTAAAATAGTTTAGTTCATTCTAAACTCATAAATCTCCTTATCCTCTTCCTCTCCCTTTTTCTTGGGGGATGAAAGGCCATCTGTCAGTCTGGTTTCGGTAATTTTGGCTGAAACCATGACAGTAGGTTACAACAGCCCTTAACATAGTTGTGGGAAAGACATAAGGGAGGCTTTAGCTTTACTTGCCAAAAATGGGTGCTTGACTTACTTTTGAATATTTTTGGTCTAAATAATGGTCTCAGAGCACCTGTTTGAGGAGACTGGAGAACATTCCTGAAGCATGGTTTCCTTTGGTTGCAGTGGCTCTCTGGTGAGTTAGGTTCTCCTGCCCTTGCAGAAGGCATTGATAAAAGTCCTTTCAACCTCTGTGAAGTTAGGATGGGTCAGGACATTCCTCTGCTCAAACTCATCCCCTCAACCACCACGGCATGATAAAGGGATTACTTTCTCCACCCTGAAGTCCCAGTAAGGTTTTCTAATGGTGGAAGCTCAAGTACAGCTCATTAACCACTAGAACCTGCCACCAGGGCAACTGAGCAAGGCGCTGCTCCGGGCACTATGCCCTGGGCTGTTTTCCCACATACAGCTAGTGCCAGCCTCCACCTAAATGGCCTTTTTCAACTAGTTGGGCTGTGGAAAGCAAAGGCCTGGGATTTGCCAGCCTTTGAACAGCTTCTCAAGAGCCAGAAGCCTCTTGAGAAGGATGTGGGTGACAATAAAACACAGCTCAAAACTCTTCGACCCAGAGATGCTAAACTCCCATTAAGTCAACACGTCTCCAGTAAAGGCATTTCAGAGGCTTCATTTCTTGTGGGCTGGCCCAGCAGCATGGAAAATGGTTTGCTGCATTTTAAAGGACTAAACAAAGAGGAGGAGTGAGAGAAAGGATAAGGGGAACCCACCTGATTTTTAACCTGTTCATTCTCTACCCTCCTTTTTTACTGTAAGTCCCTGTAGTATTTGCACCCACAACCAATTATTAATTTTATCAACGATTGCTACTTTTTCCTCTTTCCTGGAAACAGGGCAGTTAGTTGGAAGAAAAGGAACCCAGGCAGAAATTTGAGAGGGGATGGTGTGTAAGTGGATACCACATATGGGACCTCCCATGGCTCAGGGTGATCTGTCAGATTTGGGCTTTTCAGAAGGCTGCAGAGATTTCCTCTTTCCTGAAATCATCCATTTTCACCTCAGGAGCTGCCTGCTCTCTTGTGTCCCTGCCCTTTTCTGCTTTGCCACCAAAAGCAGCAGCAAACAGCCTTGTGGCTCGGGGGTAAATTAACTACTGAGATGTTTTTGTTTGGCTCCAGCTACCCACACAAGAGGCTTGAAGGGCAGGAGCTTTTAGCTGTTTATGCCTTGCTTTTAATCATGTGGATAATTACAGAGCTGCAAACTGTCCTGAGCAGCCTTAGGCACCTCGCTTCACAGAAACCAGGCAAGAAGCTTCAGGCATATCCTGACCCATCCCCAAATGATACCTGACCAAAAAGCTTTCTATGGTAATTCTGGATTTCCACCAGAAGCCTGAGCTGGATTCAGTTTTCCATTCCCTTCTTCAGTCACTGAATTAAAAGTGTCGCAGTAGCTCCAGAACGCCTCCTGTTGTGTATACGACCTTCTCATATCACATGCAGATAACTTTGTTAAAATTTAAGCTAAATCATTTCAGCATCAAGTGTCTTACATGTTCTAGAACAGCTTCTCTCTCTGCCCCATGCTGTAAACAACTATAATTTGTGCCCATCTTTGTGGCAGGACCTGGTGTGGAATTGGGAGTGACATCTCCAGCAGCGCCCTCATGATTTTGGAGCCCTGATTTCAAGGACAACCGACACTCAACAGCTGAATATGAAGCTTTTCAGATGGAAATCGCTACAGCAGATCCCAAGTAGCAAAGCAGAAAGGTATTCTAGGATTGGATATATTATGGAACCAACAGGGTTTACAAAGAGGAAGTTCAGTTATAGCCAAGGTGAGGCACTAGCCCTGCACATGGCGGTGCAATCTTCCCTGGTTTTACAACCCATATGGAATTGTCCTATGTTAATGTTTGGATGAGAGATGGTGGAAACTGGAAAGCCAGGTGTGGAGCACACGCTTTTCCCAGGAGTTGTCTGAGAGAGATATTCCCATCAGCTGAGCTAGATGGTCATTGTAGGTCCCCTCCAACTGAACTATTCATTCCGTTCTACTCTACTCTCATAGTTGCACAAAATCAGTGCCCACGAAGTCATTGTGTTTGAGATGCTCCAAAATGCCAAAGGAGCAAAAGCATTGGTCTCATAAACAAGTGGTCAGAGCTGCATTTCAGGGCTTCCAGATTCCCAGGAGCTCTTGCTAAATCCAAGCATTTCAGAGCCTTCTCTTGCAGGTCAGTGACCAGATACTCAAAGACTAACCTGGAAGTTGTTTGAAAGAGCAAATTAAAAACAGTAAGTTGGGATGTCTCCTCTGTGTTGCAACCTACACCTGACAAGAGGAACAC
Source organism: Jacana jacana (assembly GCA_013400555.1). Taxonomy (NCBI): domain Eukaryota; kingdom Metazoa; phylum Chordata; class Aves; order Charadriiformes; family Jacanidae; genus Jacana; species Jacana jacana. The sequence continues at coordinate 138,497 of VZTM01004887.1, read as the reverse complement.
ATCTTTTCATTTAAGAACCTATTCCTGTAATGGTCATGTTTTTCTACAACAGTACTACCAACCACTCTCAGCCTCCATCTTCCTACCTGGGAGCCATCCTTGAAAACTACCCCAACTGACCCAAATACTCATCCTTGGGAGAGGAAACCCCACCAGCCTGCTGACGCACCGCAGAGACTCCAGAGCATCGCTGATGGCATCTGCAAAGTTTTTGTCTGTGGGGACGCTGAAGTACTCGCGGCAGTAACTTGGTCGGACTCCCAGGATTTCCACCTCGCAACCTACGAGTGAAAAATACACGTGGTAAACCCTGCTGTTCCACCTTGACCCCAGGCCCCACACCACGGGGGTCCAAGTTCAGGTTTCCCCATGAGAATTACTTACCTTACCCCTTCCCTGCAGGAAACCTCGTGGTTGGGAAGGGTAAAAAGTGAGAGAGGTTGGTTTGAGGAGTGCTTGCAGCAAAGCGTACACTGGATCCTTTAATTTCCCTCTCTCTGAAAGGAAGGTCTCTGTGTGACCTCCCCATGGTCACACCCTTGATTCCCTCATAGCAGATGGTTTCCACCTTAGATCTCTAGTTTTGTTTTTTTTCACTTTAACTACTGTAGCCACATCACCTCATTTCCAGGCTTTCAACATAATAGATTTAGATATTGTTCCCTGAATGTTCAGCAAATACTTTCCAGTCAGACACGCTGTATCTTAGGCCGTAATATCCTCTATAAACTGCATTTTATTATGTGATACTGGCACTCCGTGATTAAATCTGTTTCCCAGGAGGTCTTATTAAAACAGAATAAACCAATTAACTCTCTTGGTAACTTGCAGCCTTCCTTGCAAAATACAGTCTGTTTTGTGGCCCAGAAATTTATGGCAACAAATCCTACAGGAGAACATGGCCCTGAACACACAAAAACATGTTTTTGTGGGTTTTCTTGCCCTTTTGCTCTCCAGTTACTATGCTGCAGAATAACATTAATATTTTAAAGAACTGTGCTTTCAGAAACACGAGATTCATGCAAATTATCTTTCAAGAGCCCCAGAGTCCTCCCATCACAGTTAGGCATCTTTCTGGTGTATTCCTGGGGCATAAGAGTGGGGAAAAAAACACAACAAAAGGAGATCTTTTGCAAAATGGCCTCTGCATAAAGCAACAAGTCAAGGTGAAAAAGGCAACTTTAAGCCATAGCCCAAATCTGCCTACATTTGGGTCACTTTGCTTCTCCTTTGAGATAGAAGGAATAGGCATTATGACCTGTCAGGAGTTGACTTGTTGCTTTTGAGGGGGGAAGAAGGTTGAACAGGAGGTGGAAGCCCAGAGAGGGCCTTAGAGCAAGCAGAGGTGCTTTCAGAGGTGATTTGGAACTGGTTTGCTTCCCAGGACGCTCAGTGATGAGAATTTGTCGGTGTCTTGCACCTCAGCCAGCGTGAGCTTACATTGCTGAGGCACAACAGTGGGGAAAGGGGCTATTGTGCTTTGGAAGCACAGCACTTCCAAAGCTGGCTAGGAGACTTCTGGTCATGACTTCTCAGGAGTCCCATGACAGGTTAGAAAAACATAAGTATTTGAGCTTAGGAAATTTATAAAACAACTTCAGTGATTTGCAGAAAGCCAGATCAGTCGGATGGAGGTGACCCTTTCCAGAAGCTAAAGAGCCCTAGCACACATGAAAGGTTCAGTCTCTTCCCTCCGTGGTCCATGGTGGCAGCTCCAAGGTCTCCACATTCTTTGTGCGTTTCAAGAGACCCCCCCATCTATTGCGACTAATTGTTTGCAAGAATTAATTATTTGTAACAATAAACAGAACATGCATGTACTCAACTAATTTACCTTTCTGTGAAAAACATATTGAGATCATTTTGAAACATTATCTACATTTATTTTTTAAAAAATCGTGGGAGTGGGTGATAGTGTTCACTTTCTGCTCTTCCCTTGCTCCCCCAAACTTATATGACTTAGTTCTCCTCTTTCTGCATGGAGATACTTCAGCATTTCTCACCCCACCATGAAAGGAATCTGCAACCTTGAGCCTGCAGGTACCTTGACAAGAACTGACTCCATACCATCCCCCTGTAAAACTTCCATACGTTTCTCCACGTCACCTTCAAGAAATTACCTTGCTGCTACCTAACCAAATCATCCCCCAAAAAAGCTATTCCATGGTTGATTTGAAGCCATCTCCAGGAAGCAGGAGCCTTTGCCCCCTTGCCCTGAAAGTGTGAAGTTGGAGTCTTCTGCACCATGTCCTGGGTGCTACCAACAGCAAAACATGGGATCTCAGGAGGTGATGCAGTAGTCCTCTCTGGGCTTTGCTATAATTTCAAGACTGAGCTGGAACTTCAGATCCAGTTTCTCCTCTGACACTTGAATCTGGGAAAAAACTGGCTCTAAGGCCAGGCAAGAAATTGAGGATGCATTTGGGAATGTGTTGGAAATGCCTAGCATTTCAGTTCAGGTGGATGATTGCTCACAGCCAATGACTAAGGTGATGATTTTGCCTCTTTTTCCATCTTCTATAGAACCTGACATCAGATTATCATTTTCTCAGATAGCATTCTTCAGAGTTACTCATGAGATTTAACTGGAAGCATTAACCTCTTGGGGATCTGGGATGTTTTAGGTACTCAGATATCTTTGCTATTTCCAGACTGTCAAGTGATGAGCATGACATAAAAGACTACAGAGGCAGCAGCAATTAGAAATCATTTTGGCCACCAAATATTGGTCTGCAAGTGTGCAGTTTATTGGCAGCAACGCTGACAATTCAGGCTCTTCAGATGCCAAGAGCTCCCTTTTTTTCTTTATTTTTTTTCCAGCCTCTGTGATGAACAGAACATAACATTGGATTTTTGATGGTAAGGCTTGTTACAATTCCAAAATACTGGCCATAAAGACCCTTTAACATTTACATTTCATTTTGGTAGAGGCCAGGACAGATGGTAAATTTTCTCATTTAAATATTACGAGAGAGGAAATTCTGAAAGATTTGGAGCCAAAACAAGGGAATGTTAAGATTTTTCTTGTTTAAACTCCAAATAGATGAGCCCTGTTTACCCAGATGGAATGGTAGATGCCTTCCTGCACAGTTTTGTAATGACACTAAAGCTGTGTTTAAAAACCTGAACTACTGGAGCAAGAATAAGGACTTTCTTTGCAGGGCTATATCGGCTCCTCTTTATCTATCTGCTGAGGAGACCTGAACCTCTGCCAGCTTTAAATCAATGTTTAGAAATGCAATTTAATAGTGGGACAGTTCATGTCATAACAGAAGGTTTTGAAAACTTTCCAGGCAAGCTCCATGGTCTGGTAAATGTTGTGGTTAAATGTTGAAAGGTTTGGTCTAAAGTCCTTTTTTTTTTTTTTTTTCACCCCTTTCTCTCATTTCAGGGCTGAGCAAAGACCTCACTGAGCTCCAGCTGAAGCAGTTGCTGAAAAAAGGAGAAGTTTAAAGATCTGGGATGACACCACCCACCGGGCTGAGCCTGAGGAGCAATGTAAAGCTTTGGCTGTGGTGGGACCACCAGGATGCTCTTGCACTCCCCTGGGGCTTCTCCATTCCTTGGAGCAGCAATGCTTCCCCACAGGCAACCTGGGCTGCACGTTTCACCCCATGTATGGCATCAGCTGGTTGTGTTTTACTTCAAACAGTCAGAAAATACATGACTTTTTCTCAAGGAATGCCTTGGAGAGCAGAAACTGCCTAATAAATTCCATGAAGAAAGAAGGCAGGCCCTACAAGCCAAGCGCTTGTGTTTTGGCACACGCGGTGGCTGCGACCCCCCCCACGGCACGGTGGAATTTTGGCTCCTCTGCTTCTAGAGGCAGGAGATCCCAGATGAATTCTGCCCACGAGGTTGTCTTTGCCATATTTATGTTGTGAAGGAGGGGTGCTCCCATCCGACAGCCCTCCTGCTCTGCGTCCCCGTTCACGGTGGTGGGGCGGCGCTAGTTGGATTTTCCTCCTTTAAGCACCAAATACGCAACGGGTGAGGAGTACAGGGAAGGATAGGAAGTGGCAGATTTGGGGTTCAGGCTTTGCAAAGCTTGGAACCATCTCTGGGGAGGAAATGGCAGTGGTGTAAAGCTAACCCTGGGAATCAGCTCCCTGGCATTCTCAACGTGCTTCTGCTACCTTCCATCGGTCTCAGTTTGTTTTTCACCGCTGGCTGAAGGGGAAAGAGCACCTTCCAGAACAATGTGCAAGGGATTTGGCTGGACATGGCTGTTCCTGTTAACAGTTTCCCAAACTTTTCCTGTTTGGATCGTTATCAGGTTTGCAGGATTCATTACTAAGCAGGGGTGTACCGTCAGGCTGGAAAGTTTCTCAACAACAGCAGATCCCACTCGGTGCAAACATCTGTGGGACCTCCGCCCACCTCGGTTGTTAAACCCTTATTTTCCATCTCATTTTGTTTGGCATCACTCCCCAAGTCATATGCCCTTTGAAGAATTAAAGCTTTAAAAGAATAAATCCAGAAGAAAAGATTACATCCTAACTACGGAACTAGAAAACAGTTCCAAACAAAAAAAAAATCATAGGGGGAAAGTGTAATAAATAAATATTGTTGCATTTGGGGTAATTTCTGTTCATTCCAGTTACACCTGGACTCCCAGTGTGGCCTGCCCAGTTTCCCTGTGTTTTAGTTCAATAGCTTGACCCTGCTTTCTGCCCTGTGCCTGACCCTCTATGGTCAATGTGGCCTTTGAGAACATGAACACCCTTAAAAAACATAAGCCTGTGCTTAAGCACTTGCTGAATTGAGACACTGATGACTTTGTCAAAGGCTGTCAGTCATGGATAAATAATAAAAGACAGACAGATGTCATAGTCCATGGCTAAAATACCACATCTGTGCAAAAACACCTGCTGGCATCGGTGGGGCATCACTGTTGTAAGAGAGGTAACGTGTGGACTTGGCAGAACAAGCACTGAAAAAACAGAAGGATTTCCTGCTCTTTCCAGTTTTACCCTGGAAGCAGCAGATAGGTAAGTGGGAGGGGAACATGTACTTATACAGGGACACATACTTCTACACCTCACGCGTCTTCTCCCCGGGAGACACTGCTCAAAGGGCAACATGAAGGAGCTAGGTAAAGTCCAAAGGCATTTAATGGAAAGCCACACCGTCCTTTTGGATTTCAGGAGCCCTCTGTAGACTGTTACATCTATTCAGTACGTAATTATACCTCCTCAGCACAGCTACACTAGCAGTTAAAAATGAATAGTCTATAGAAACAGGTCTTTTTGTCAATCTTTAGAAGAATTTCTACATACTTGTGTAATTTCTATATCCCACTATTCACACTGCTGTTAGGTCACTTGGGTGATCTCCAGTAAGAAGCAGGGTTTCTTTGAGGGCTGATCCAAATCGTTACATCTATTCTGCAATTCCAATCCCTTGGACTGCCTTTGAGTCCGTGAGGCAATATTGTCACCCTCAGATCTTTTCGCTCTTCAGTACTGTAGAAACCCTCCCTTTGGCTTTTCAATGTTTTTCATCTCGGTTCCCTCTTTCTTTCCTTTCCTGAGAACTGGGGCCTTTTTTGGTTTTTGTTTGTTTTTATTTTTATTTTTCCTGGGATGCCATTAGCCACGTTGCATGGGAAGAGCGTGACTGGGCGCATGAGCAGATGAGATGGGATGCAGAAGATGAGTTGGCTGGGAGCCCGTGGCTCGAGTCAGCTGCTGCTGCCCTGGCCACCAGCACCAGCTGTACTCGGTACAGCTCTTCCAACACATGGTCCTCCAGCCTGCAGTTAGACATGTGCATTTGCATACTGCTTAGGCAGCAGAGTTTAAAAGGCCAAAAAGCTAAAAAACTGGGTAGCTTGCTATGGATCTGGTCTGGCCACGCAGCTGGAATGTGTGTTTCCATGTGGATCCCTGAACAGACAGCCTAATGGTATACTCCTAGTTGTGAAAAAAGACCTGCTGTTGTACATCCCTAGTGATTTCAGTGGTCCAAAGCCCAACACGTGGGGAATGGAAAGGCCAAGTCCCTCCAAATGAATGGCACAGACTCAAAGTGACTGGAACCTCGGCAGAGTTAATGATGGAGGACGTTTGCTGTCATAGAATCATGGAATAGTTTGGGTTGGAAGGAACCTTAAAGATCATCTGATTCTAACCCCCCTGCCATGGACAGGGACACCTCCCACCAGGCCAGGTTGCTCAAAGCCTCATCCAGCCTGGCCTTGAACACCTCCAGGGATGGGGCATCTACAACTGTCCCCATAGAGTAGATCAGCTTTAGCTCTCAGCTGCAAATTTTGAGGTTAAAACCAAACAAGCTTTGGGGGAGGATGGTTACTGTTTAACTTTGGTCAGTGACATGGTCTACAGAGTTGCTCTGTGAACCATCCAGTGCAGCAGAAGGTACAGGCGGGCAAGAGGAATGAGCAGTTGGTGGAGAAAGGGATGGTCTGCAAGCTAACAACCTCCAACAAGGTAACAGTTAGATGGAACACTACCTCCAGTGACACTTCAATCTTTCCCTGTCTGATCACAGACAAATTGTCATGGCCTGAGAAAAGATAATTCATTTCTACAAGTGGTTAGTAAAGCACTCGTAATCTTTGTCTGTATTTCAGTGTATTAAAGAGCCATCCTACAGAGTATGGAGTGATGAGATGTGAAGATACACCGTTAAAGATGGTAGCAAAATTTTGACATACTAACCTGGCCAGTAGTACATGAAAACGTTCTTTTTTGCTTTCGTCATTGTGACCCACAGAGGCTCCGATCCATTCCACCAGAGAGGCAGCAGGCTATCTTTATTCACACCAATATCAAAAGACACATTTCTCTTTTGGTCCCACATGTAGTTTCCAATCATCTGATGGACCTCACAGTGCCGACCTTCAGGGGAGGAGAAAAAACAAGCAGCAGCACAATCAGATTGATGTTCTCCAACAGAAGGATGTCACCAGCACCACCACTGCTACCACCAGCTCATCCAGCAAATCAGCTGAAAAGCCCTGATTTGAACTCAGTGACGTCTTACCTTGCAACCACTCATACAATCTTCTTGACTCTGTTACCTTTAATTGAGCTCTCTACATCCCCCAGTTCAGGACCACCTAACATTTAGGTCCTGAAGCTTGTCTGCCATCTTTGTGGCCTCCTCAATGGAGGAGAACGGCACACCTAGAAAGCAATTTGTGCCATTCTAAGACAGGCATCTTTTCAGCCCTTTTACTGCACCTTGGGGGTCCTTGGTCAACTTTATATTACAAGAAACCAGTATATAATTGCTGAGAAATGTCGTCCAGTTCTTATAAATATCAGAAGAGAAGACACTGCATTTGAAGAGTTAATCTGCAGATGAAATAACAACAAATAAGAAATGTTGATGATTAAGTTGTACTGGGAGTTCATGATTTTCATATCTTGGAAAGCAACAGCTGATGCATGTGTGAGACACTGTCATCATTAGCCAGTGAGTCACGATATTGCAAGGATCCAGATAACAGGCTTTGGTTATTGTGAGTGATCAGAACTGAAATAACCTCGGTCTGCTTCTTTTCAAAAGGTGTGATTTTCAGCAGAGAGGACTCTCTATACTCTGGGCACACGTGACCTGCAAATGGATTTTGAATTCCCCTACCATGAAATATTTCAGTCATGCAAAACTCTTCCTCCTCCCCAGCACAGAAAAGCAGTCCCAATTTGTCACAGCCATTATCTACTGTATTAAACCAAATAGGTTTAATTAAACCAAATAGGTTAATAGAGAAGGACTGGTAGACCAGATGGGCAGTAATCTGCCCTCCTTAGGCTGCCAAGTGCTGTTTTCACTTTAAGTCCCAAAAGAGCTAGAAGGAAGCTTCTACAGTGCACTGAAAATGCAGCCTTACTACTTAAAGGACAACTTGAAGTCCATGTACTCCTGAGTATATAACTATTTGCCTGCTAAACTGTGGGCAGGCAACTGGTGCCAGCCTGGGAAACCTGCAGGCCGGTGCTGAAGCTGTCAATTGTGTATTTATATGATGTACAGTGTAGTCTTCATACAGAAACAAGAAGCTCCAGCTGCTGATGGTGTGAGCTCCCCATAGGATCAGGGTTTGCTGCCAGTTTGCCCACCCCCTTAAGGAATAGAATGGAGATTGTTCTTGTTGGGAAGATTAATTAAGTGTGTGTGCTAATACAGAGGACAGTATTCTTCTGATCACCACATCAGACAAGTTCATTCTTCCATGGACTCCAACTCTCTTTCTTATATTGAAAAATAGGTCCAGGAGACTATAAAACATCATTTTTCATTGCAGATGTCCCTGGTTCACAGGGCCAGAAGGTCAGTTGAGCAGGCAGACCAAAAGATATGACCACTTCATGGTGCCTGGAGTCATTGACGTCTGCTTGCCTGAAGCCCATGTCCCAGAAAAACCCTGAAGCTCCCTGGAAGACATCAATACCCAACTCAATGTCCCACCACAGCCATTTCAATACCCAACTCAATCTCAACCCATCAATCAACTCCTTAGGTTCCTCATCCTGATGTTTACCATCAGTAAACCCTGTTCAAAAGGTATCCCTGGTCTCTAATTTTATTTTTTACTTCTGTTAATCTTCAGCCATGGCTGTTCTGTGTGTGTGGCTGCTCACTAGATTAAAAAGCCCTGCAATAGCTGGTATTTCTCCTCCTCAAAGACAGTCATACACAGAATTAAGGTAAATTCTCAAATTTCTTCTGAGTTGTACAACCCAAACTCCTTACATCCCCTGTTGTGATTTTCTCTGTTCTGAGACAATGACCTCTGGTGGTCTCCTTTTCAATGATTATCAAAATAGCAACATGAAGTTAGACAGTCACCATAACAAGGTGAATTTATTCTTGCTTCCGTTACTGCAGCTTTCCTCACAGAATCATTTTGGTTGGAAGAGACCATCAGCCCTACTCTACAAAGTTCTCCCCTACACCATAGACCTGTAATTAAACGTTATCTTCAGAGCTAGAAAAGTAGAAACGGGGCAAAAAGCGATTCCAGCGTTACAGATTTCACTAAACTCACTGCAGCTGTAGCAGAAAACACCCCTTCCTCAAGCAACAGAGGGAAACAAAGAGGTTATAGTTCCCAGGAATATGATAACTGCTGTATCCTTCTGGAAGAGGGCCAGCAAAAGCATTTGCACGTCTGCCTGCTACAGCTTACTTGGACACTGCACTTCTTACAGCATTGGCTTTGTCTAAAGCACATTCCCACGTCTCCAGGCACTTTTGTCAGCATTGCAAATGGATCTACACAAAACAACAATGAAATTAAGAAAAAAAAAACCAACCAAAAAAAAACCCCCAACCAACCCACCAAACCACCCAACAAAACACACAGCCTCTTGCCCACCCACAACAAGAGCATGGAAACGCTGAGCTCTGTGCACCCTACATTGACCATATGTGAGATTTGGAAACCAGAGCCTGTTCTTATGTAGCATTTGCCTGCTTCCAAATGACCTCTTCTTCCTCTGGTGGTCTGTCACCAACTGAGGGGACAGCATGAGGATCACCAGTCAGGCACAATACATCATACAGGCACCACCTGCATCCAAATTTACAAGAGAAAAACGCTCTTCTGAGACACTCAATGATCTTTTTCTTTTAAAGGAAGGCAGCACGTGGCAGATGGACAAGGCTGTACCTGGCACAATGGGCACAAAACAGTGGTACACCACCTCCTCACTGAGCAAATCAGACTTATCAGAGAACCCACAACCTGCACCCATGTGGCACCCACTTGATGAGGAACATAAGCACATGCATTTAGTTAAATGTGCTCTACTATGTAATATTACGTGCATGCCTTGTGGCTACAGTGAGACCTTTCCTCCCACATCCCACCACGATGTCCCCACTCTCCAGGAAGCGACAAGAGCCAGATGCAAGCACAGGCTGCCATGGGGTTATATAGGCTGGGGAAGAGTGAAGTTCCTCCATGCAAAAATCATAGAAATGTAGAATGGTTAGAGTTGGAAGGGACCTTAAAGATCATTAAGTTCCAACCCCCTCTGTCCATGGGCAGGGACACCTCCCACCAGACCAGCTTGGCCTTAAACACTTCCAGTGACAGGGCAGCCTCAACTTCCCTGGGTGACCCGTTCTAGTGCCTCACCACCCTCACAGTAAAGAATTTCTTTCCATTATCTTATCTAAATCTCCCCTTTTCCAATTTAAAGCTGTTACCCTTGTCCTGTCACTACAGACGTACATGTAAGGTAAGCAGAGCTTATCAGCTAAAGTGAGACATGCAGCTCCTTTTCTCCCCTTCTTTCCCTTCCCCACAATGTCTTTTCTCCTCTATGCCCTTGCTTGAAGAGTCACCTAAGGTCTCATCTGCTCTGCTTTGAAAAGAAAGACCTCAGGGGAAAAACAAACAAACAAACAAACAACAAAAACCCTGGAGAAGACCAGGGCTCATGTGAAGTCAGGAGGGAAGCTCTGGCTTGGGCAAAGCGGCCCTGCCATCTGCAGGCCCCCAAGCAAAACTGGTACCTGCAAGATGTGCAAGGACAATTTACATTCCCAGAAGAGTTCGTGCTGGCCAAGTCTTTCCAGTTTTGTTTGTTTTTTTTATAACCTCCAATACCAGACAGATCCAAAGCACAAACACCTTAGCACGCGTCAGGCAAGACTTTGCAATCCAAGTAGGATCACATCAAAAGGCACGGAAAAAATCTCTGCTCTACACTGCATGGGGTTTTTTTCCCTGAAAGGGATTCACTTAATAAGAGCATTAAACTCTTTATTCAATGTTTTCATAATGGGGCCAGGGCTGGCATCCACAAAAACTGCTTCCAAAGCATCCAGCTTAGGGTTTGGATGCTTGCTTGTGCATGAATCATAGAATTACGGAATAGTTTGGGTTGGAAGGGACTTTCAAAGGCCATCTAGTCCACCACCCCCCCTGCCATGAGCACAGACCTCTTCAACTAGATCAGATGGCTCAGAGCCCCGTTCCAACCTGACCTGGAGTGTTTCCAGGGATCGGAACCACCATCACCTCTCCGGGCAACCTGCACCAGCGTCTCACCACCCTCACAGCAAAGACTTTCTCCCTGAGATCTAATCTAAATCTTCCCTCTTCTAATTTAAAACTGTTACCCCTTGTCCTACTGCTCCTCTCCCCAATCAAGAGTCCCTCCCCATCTCTCCTGGAGCCACTTTAGGGACTGGAAGGGGTTCTAAGGTCTCCCTGGAGCCCTGTCTTCTACAGGCTGAACAGCCCCAACTCTCTCAGCCTGTCCTCGCAGCAGAGGGGCTCCAGCCCTCGGAGCATCTTAGTGGGCTCCTCTGGACCTGCTCCAACAGGTCCATGCCTTTCCTTGGAAGACAGGTCTTGTGTGTCTGTAGAGTAGGTACTCTGAGCTATCAGTGGGTCTCCTGGACTGAGAGGCAGTGATGGGGTGAGGGACCACAATGGGACCCCTGACCACCTTCATCTGGGTACAGCTTGAGGATACCGCAGCTGTGAGGTAGTAGCTAATAAGAGGGGAAAAAAACCTCTCTGATACAAGGTACAATTTGTAGCACAGGAACTTGTGTTAAACTTTCTATTCACTTCTAAAGTGTTCCTTTCTTTTTTTCTTTTAAACTGGAAGAAACCAAACACAGATTTTTTTTTTACAACATTTTGTGTACGTGTGAAAGAGGGAAATCTTGGCACTGGGTGTTGCAGCCTTCCTGCAGGCAGTGAGTAAACAAAGCAAGATGAAGAGAATGAACATGAAAAAGCCTCCTGGTTACCCGCTCTCCTCTCCAGCCCGTCCTCGCTAGCACGATGCTCCTTCCCTGCCAGTTAACAGTATTGAGACAGACTCCTTCATGCTCTTTTGCTGCCCAACACACACTTTTAGAAATGGAAAGGTACTGAATCCAACAAAAAAAAAAAAGAGACTACGTATTTAAAAACTGTAGGTCATTAAGAGAATCTTTTCAATCTTTGCTGCTGCTAGCAACTGTGCTGGCTGAGAGGAGCAAAAAGAAAAACATCCTGTTTCCTTGCCACTCATCATATTTTTTTTTGCTTTTTCCTCAGCCTGGACAGTGAAGCTGAGATAATTTCATGTGTGCTGATAACAGATTTCCCTGTTGTACTCCTATCCCTCCATCTTTCCGTGCCTCAGACAACACACAGGTATTGTTTATGTGGTTAAAACCTCGCTTAATTGCTAAACCCAAATTGTCAGCATCCTTTCTTGGCCCAGGCTGGAGTCTGGATGCCATGAGCAGAAAACAGGCATCTGCTAGAGCCATCACCAGATGGGGTTTCCTCCGGGTACCAATAGCACGGGGAGTGGAGATGCTGTGCTGCAAACCAGGAGACCTCTCACAGCAAATAATAAAGGTACTAGTGCATGTGACATCAGCCTGACCCCAGAGGACTCCAAAAATGGGACCCCCAAGGACCTTTGCTCCCAGAAAGCGTGGAATAAATGGTGAATTCGAGATTATCCATGCTCAGGAGAAAGCAGAAGCAGAGTGGATTTGTCAGACCACAACATTATTTACCAAAGCCCCTCAGCAGTCATGTGTGCCAATGTTGAGGGTGAGGAGTGGAAGATGGACAGTAGAAACACAGAAGATGGGTGAAACCTTCAGTCTGGCAGACCTCAACTCTTGCTCATCCTCAGGATATGCTGTAATGCTCCTCTCCCTTCTGCTGTGCAGAGGAGAAGGTGATGGCACACAATGGGCTCATCCACAGCTGGAAAAACCCTACTCACCACCCCTGTATTTTAGAGAAGCCCAGACATGCCATTGCTGAGTTATGACAGGCATGGGACAGCCCTGCAAAGACCTCGGGCCTCACCTTGGGGTTCAGGAGACCTCAAACACAATCTATTCAACCTCCTCCTCCATCCCACAAACTTCACAGGGTCTCAGAGCCTCTCTGCCAAGTATTTAAGTTCAGATTCTCTCCAAAGAGGGTCTTGGAGGCCCCTCACCAACTCCTCTCCGAGCAGTTCTCCACCCACCTCCCCACCTCTGGAGCAGGAACTCCCTCTGCTACCCATGGAGGCCAAGAGAAATAGGGCTCTTGGCTGTGGGGCTGCACAGCTGACCTCATGGAGGACCTGCCAGAAAAGACCTCATTTATTGTCAGGATCTTGGAAAATAAATCCTCCCCGAGCTTCCAGCTCCAGTGTGATACTGTCTGCCCACGTTTATGCTGGCTGGGGTTGGAAATGTGAGGGGCCTCTGGATGCCCTGAGCTAGGGGAGGTTCAGATGAGCTGGGGGTCCCCCAACAGCCCCTCAACGCCTGCAAATTGGCAGGTGAGGGGGGTCCAAACTCCTCACGATGAGATATATGTCAGGAAGGGCTCTGAAGCAGTAACTCCTGCTTGGAGCAGTGAGGAGGAGACCTCAGACTTTCTGTTTGGTTTGGCATAAGAGCTCCCTGCAGAACCAGGGGAAGGGAAGTATTAAAAGCTCCCCACAGGATTAAAAAAAACCCAACAAAACAACAAAGTGGCTTGTGATCTTAATTCCTTTCTTTGCAAAACAAACAGCACATGGTGAGATTAAGTGAGCCTTTTGTGACACACATTATTTGGACTCCTTCTTCCTTTCCTTGCCAAGCCCATGTGGAGCCTCACAAAGTTCTCTCAAACACACGTGCCAGCAGCAACAGCTCCTTTTACCTCATTTGTCACTCTCTGCCTTTCAGGTCAACGACTGAAATATTATAACTGGAGCATGGAGAGATAGGACACCGTGTGGGATTCAGCCTAGCAGCTCAGAACATAACCCAGCCACCCAAGAACCAGTCTTTACTGCCACTGTGGAAGCCAAAACCGAGACACACAGCATGAATGAAGCTGAGAAAAAGATCTTCTCAAAGAGTGGGATTTTAAGCTGGGACATCTTTGGGTTACCTTGCGTGCCACCAGATTTCTGTAGCAAAGCAACTTCTCTAGGTGCTCATCAGTGAGAACCCTTTGCTCCAGCAATGACATGACTTGTTGTTTGGTGCTTTTTCAAGTGAACAGCAGCTCATGATGTTGTGCCCTGGCTTGCAGGGAGACTGGAGCTTCTCCCCAAGCTCTGAATCACTGTGTGATTTTACATGAAGAAGTCAAACCATTAGCGTTCCCCTTTTTTCTATGCTCTGGTTTTCTTTCTCATAATTGCTATAAGTGTGGAGGAAGGGAAAAGACCTCCAGGCAGGCCCCAGGCTTTGGGCTGAGGCTTTCTGTGTCACTTGGGGAAGCTCTGGCAAATATCTTCTCACAGTTTAACAGTGGCAGCAGGTTTAAATAGGAGGGGGGACCCACAGAAAGCTCTACCATCGCCATGTACCACTGCGTGACCCTGCGTGAGTCACCTCCCTCCACCTGCTCCCCTTCCAAAACTTTGTTTGCCTGCTCCTCCCACTGTGTCTGTGCTTTAATTAGCTCCTAGTTTCAGCACAGCAGGGCATGCTTCACATTAACATACATTAGTTGGTTGGTTTTAGATACGTGGCTCTTGGTCATCAGTTATGGTTGAATCTACTTGGCTATAGCTTTGAAAAATCTCCAGTAAACTTGTTATTCCTCACAAATGTTAAATTTGGTTTAGGTTGCCCTCTTGAAATCATCAGTAAGGTGAAATATAATGAAATATAAAGATCCTGCAGGTAATGGGGAAGATGTGCTGCGTGCTGTTGCTCACATATTGCCCGTTCTCCTCCAAAGCCACCAAAATGAGGGAGAACTTCCCTCTGTAACAACTAAATTGCTCCGGAGTCATGAAGGTTGGGGAGGAAGGGGAGGAAGGGGAGGAAGGGGAGGGGAAAGTCCTTGCTCACATGAATGGATAGAGCCAAGAGAGACGTACATCCCAACCACAGCTTTTTCATCACGTGCTGCCCTAGACCTGGTAACCGTGGACACTTGTGGGGGCCGTGAGACCTTGTGAGTGAGCAGAGCAGGAAGGGACAGGAGCGTATGTCCAAAAAGGTGGTGGGATATGCTGAACAAGCCAGGGATGGGAATGTGCAGGTGGGACTAGAAATTTCTTAAGCTGACTTAGCTGAAAAAAAGCCAATATACTATGAAACTGCCTCCACAAACGCTAGAATAAAGCAATTTGGAGGTGAAAACATGAGTTTCTTAAGGGTTCGTGAAGCAGCAGCGTCAGACAAGAGATGAAGAATAGCTTGCCCTTTTAGTCCCTGGTTTCTCTGAAGAAACTGTGGTGACATTTAATTCCCACATGTCCCAGTTACAGCCCCCGCCCCGGCAGCAGGGATGCAGGATGGTGAGATGTGATATAAGCTTTCCCCTGCCCATACAGCAGTGACAAGGGGACAGTAACTCGCCTGTCCCCAAGCAGGCCACTACAGCATGACGCTCATGTCACCCTGCCATGCTGCAATATTTTTTCCCCAAAAGCTGCCCCAGTGAACATGCACAGACTGGATGCAGCCAACACTGTGTCTGCCACATGTCCCAATGCTCCCACCATCACCTCACACACACTGAGCCCTCCATCAACTCATCACACAACCTGACGTCTCCTTTCTGTGGAGGCCACACCACGACGTTGGGGGTAAGAGCAGCACATCCATGGGATTTGCCCTGCTATGTCAGGACACAGCCATGGGGTCCACTAACACACCAAGGGGTCAAATGCAGCCTTGGATCTTCCTTTGGGCATGTTCATCACCAAAACTTAGTCCTCAGTTGGTTCCTCACCTATTTATCACCGCTGTGACTCACGTGTTAGGAAGGTGAATTGTTATTTGCAGTTGAGTTGTATTTGCATTGAGACCCTCACCTTGAAGGCCAGAAGACTTGTAAGAAGAGTCGAGTTTGGACTCACAGATGGTCTCCTTGCTTCAAGCTGGGGTGTAGAAACTCTGCAGCCCTATAAATATGAGAAGTCTAACAGTGGTGTTTCATCATCTAAAACAAAACTCCTTCTTTGTGAGTTTCAAAACTCCTCAGAAGGCTGATTCGCTGACTGAAGTCACTGAAGGTGACTTCACTCCAGGCACACACACTTAATGGGGAGTGATGATTAAAGGTAGTAAAGAGAGAAAGCAGCCACTTTCCCTGTTCTCTTTAACAATGAGGCTTTTTGCACATTAAGTGTTAAACCGGTTTGCCTACATAGACAGAAAAACAAGCTCCACAGTGGAGTGACACCTGTATTTTCAAGCTTCTCAGTGACATTTTGCTCTGTGTTCCTGCTTTTGCATCAAGTCATGGAAAGAAAAAACCCCACAACCTGTGATGGTTTTGTGTTCTTTTCTGTTCAGAGATGAGCCAGAGAAAGGCATTCCTCCCCCGAGAGAGAGGGAGGAAGGGGTTAAGGGCTTTCAAAACCAGCTGGACACAACTGAGGTCAGATTTTTGCCTTACAATGGCATCTATTTGCTTTCCTAGCAAGTGTTGCACAGACCGATGGGCATTGTATTGTTCAGGAGGGCAGAAGATACCACACATCTTTGGAGAGGACAGATTTTCTCACCCCTCCTCCGCTGGAATGGCCTGGTTGTTGAATAACCAGGGAGAAAAATCCAGTCAGAAACTTCAGGAAAAACTTTTCCTGTTTTTTTTTTGTTGTTGTTGTTGTTTGTGGTTTTGTGTGTGTGTGTTTTGGGGTTTTTTAATGTTATTATTTTAAGCTTAAATGCTGTTTCCCGGGTGTTTTCACTCCGATGTGAGGGGCTGGGCTGCATCCTGTGCCCCTTCCTAGTGTCACTGTAACCACATGTCCCTCTGCTTCATTTAACAAGAAATCAGCGTCATGAAAATTATGACTATCCCCCCCCCCC
>VZTM01004887.1:79617-121716 GCA_013400555.1 Jacana jacana | reverse complement strand
ATTATGACTATCCCCCCCCCCAATTTTCTGCAAGTCTCTCCTGGGCAGTCAAAAAAAAGGGGAAAAGGGGAGCAAAAGCAAAACTCCTTCATGTCTTCCTATTCGGCTGCTTCTGATTATCTTAGAAATACAAGGCTTTAGGGCGAGGTTAAGACAGGGACCTGTGAAAGCAGAAAGTCCGTTTAACCCCGAAGTTGCTAGAAGAGACCTACTGGCTGAAAGTAAGTTCCTTTCTCGCCCACCCTCGGTTCACACGCCTTGTTATTCACTGGGAGGGGCGTGAAAAATAAAATTAAATCAAGAAAAAAAATTAGCGAGCAGGCTCTGTATTGGCTTTCCATGCTTTTCCCCACTTTTTATGCTCTCTGTGCAGCAGCCCCCAGCACTGCTCCCCACCGGGACGCCTTTTGCCGCTGCGGTGGCAGCAAGCGGGGACCCGGCAGCACCTCGTTGGGGAACTTAAACAAAAATTATATATACATAAAACGATAAATAAAGTCATCTCCAAGCGGTGTTTCCAAGTTCAGAGCTGGTTTTAAGGAAGCGACGCCGAGCTGTACCGCCGCGGGGCTTTTTCACTCCGGGCTAAAAAGACCCGAGTTCTTTTTTTTTAGGTCACCTCTGCAGGAAAAAGCCACCGGGGAGCTGCCCCGAGGAGCATCACGGCCACGGCAGGTACTCACCCGTCATCAGCGTGTAGTAATTCGGGTAGGAGAGGCTGGGGAAGTCCGGGGTCATGTAGTCCACCTTCACCCCCATGTTGACGATGTCCCGAAAGCCCGGCAGACCCTCCAGCTCTCCGTCCTCGATGTAGTCGAAGCGAAAGCCGTCGAGAAGGAACACCAGGAGCTTACGGTGGGACGAAGGGGAGGCGGGGAGCGGCAAAAGGGAGGCCAGGACGGTGAGCAGGATGGTGGCCAGCAGGCTGCGGCTCCCCATGGCCGGGCACAGCGCTGTCGGGGCCGGGAGACAGCGCGGCGAGTGAAGGATCCGAAGCAGCTTCTACCACCGCTGTCCTGCCTCCCCCTTCCACCGCCCGCGTTAAAGCTACAGCGCTGCCCGGCGTGTGCCGTGGGCGTGGGAGGTCACAGGTTAATTGCAAGCAGATGATTAACTTCTATCCCGCCCGCTGGCAGGGAGCAGAGCCCTCTCGCCGAGAGGTCCCGGTGGTGGGCGGCTGTTTTCTTTACTAGAGAGCATCACACCTCCAGCTGCCAGAACCTGCACTTTCTTCTTGTCTCTCTGGCAGAGATAAGCCACCGGTGATAGAAACCCAGCCTCAGATTAAGGCAAAGCGTCTCCCCAGCTGGGGAGGTGGAGTATGAAAGCTGAGGTCCAAGCATCTCCATGGCACAGCTCATCTCTACGTGGACCCCAGTCCCTGCAAAAGGACCCTGTCCTCTCCCCTCACTCTGTGCTGCCACGGGGCTAATCCAGCTCCTGATGGGCTACTAGAAAAATCTAGCTTTCAGCATTAGAGCCAACAAATGATACATTTGCTACGTGCCTGCTGATAATACTAAGATATGAAGAGCTGTGTGGTGCCAAATTTTGTATTAAAAATGAAAGTTTTTTCACACTTCAGTCATGAGCCACTTTCGGGTTCTTCTCCTGCCAAGCACAGGGGCCTAACTGTACCTCTAAACATAATGCAAGCACCTGGGGTACACTATAATTATATATTAGCTCACTTTTCTTCAACTGAGTTTGGTTTTCCCAAATGGAAGAGGTTCATAGCGTTGTATTAACTCTGAAAGGCTGCAGGTGGAGAGGAGCTCCCTGTCGGGCAGAGCTGGCACGGGGAAAGGGTAGCTTTTGAATTTCTCAGGGTGAGGAGGAGAATGCAGCCCTGGGGAAAGGTGTGTAGGGTGTATTTCCAGCTCATCGTGGGAATGGCCACTCACAGATATTTACACCTAGAGAAGGTTGCAATAGCTGGGTGTTGGAACCTCGTTTGCTCCTTCAAAGCTCCCAATTGCATGTCTAGCGTGCCTAGTCGCCTCTTGCCCAACATCAGGCTGATGCAAGCTCAGCAAGATGGTCTTCAGCCTCCCTTGCCCCAGACCTTTATTTTATCCCCATCCAAACCCCACTCATGTCCTGGCCTGCCCTTCTGCACGGCTTCGTAACTGACTGCAGGTCACCCACTGCTCCCAGGACATGGCTGGAGAAGTGCTGACCTTGCACATCTCCCACATGGCTTCCAGCTCAGGACAGAAGATGCCCTGCCAGGGGAAGGGGTTTCTGTAGGAGGGAGTCGTTCCAGGCAGGTGGAAGAGGACGGAAGGGGAACCTGTGGGTGAGCTGGACTACTCAAGCTCTTCAGCTGGTGATGCCCACGTTCACCTTGCCAGTCAAATTCCTCCATGCCAGTGGAGAAAAGGCACTCCTTGTGGACATCTCCCTCACTATGACTTGCCAAGCCACACATTTTCTTAATTTTCTTTCTTTTTTTTTCCATGTGCCCCCTTTGCCATCCCCCATCTCCGAGCCCAGCACTTGGGACCTACCCTTACATCAGAGTTTTACCTGAACCAAGGAGTTGGGGCATCTCTAAGCTCTAGCCCTTTGGATCTTTGGAGCAAGAAATTGCCAGAACCAGCCCTCCAGGGCTTTATCCCTTTTCACTTAGCATGTACTTTTGGAGCCTTGCATCGCCAGCTATCATCATCCCAACAACTTTAATTCTGGCTGTGTTTTGACTTCTCTTATCTTGCCTGGCTTTTGCTCATCTATCTTCTCACAGCAATTTTTCCCAGCAAAACCAATCCAGAGTCACACGTTTGTGGTGCACCTCGGGTCAGAGACAGCTGAGCCCCAGGGCCACTGCGGTTGGGGACTGTGGTTGCCAGTCTGCTGGGATGACAACAGGTCCTGGACCCCTGTCCCAACCCCTGGAGCACTCATCACCTCGGAAAGCCGTGCAGTAACGTTGTGGTCCAGCCTGAACTTTGAAGGAAAACCATCCAAATTCCTCAATCTGAGAGGAAGGCTGCCAGGCTGCATGGCTGGGGCAGCCAGGCTGCATTTTGCCAACGTCCCAGCCAGTGTGAGGATGACACTTGGGGACAAGCCTGTGGGGGACGAGCCTGCAGCTGCGTGCCAGGCTAGAGACGTGACAGCGGTGCGTGACAGCTGCTGGCCCACAGGGTGGCACGTGCCTTCTGTCATACCTACAGAGAGCCACTGCTCTGCTCAGCCATCTCCAGGCTCAGCCACTGGGGTCTGGGACCTGCCTCCCCAAGGGAATTTGCACGTCCTCCTCCTGCTCCAAGATGGGACGTGGCCCAGAAAAACCTGTGCTTAGAGACAGCACTTCTACCAATGCTTACTGAGGATTTTCACTACAGCAAAAACTGTATGTATGGGGCTTGGAGCCATCTGTAGTGTCACCTCTAGGTCAAGCCACTGTGGTAATTTACTACCTCTGTATTTACAGAATCATAGGATAGTTTGGGTTGGAAGGGACCTTTAAAGGTTATCTAGTCCAATCCCCCTGCCATGAGCAGGGACCTCTTCAACTAGATCAGGTTGCTCGGAGCCCTGTCCAACCTGACCTTGAATGTCACCAGGGATGGGGCAGCCACAACCTCTCTGGGCAACCTGGGCCAATATTTCACCACATCCATTGTAAAATATTTCTTCCTTGCATCTAGTCTAAATCTATCCTCTTTTAGTTTAAAACCATTACCCCTTGTCTTATCAACAGGCTCTGCTGAAATCTGTCCCAAATCTTTCCTGTAGGCCCCCTTTAGGTACTGGAAGGCTGCAATTAGGTCTCCCTGGAGCCTTCTCCAGTTAAACGAATATTTAGGTTGAATGAACTCATAAACATGTCCAGAAATTACGAGGATGATATGATTATACACCTCTTGCCAAACCCATGAGGACGTTCATGTTGATGTCTTGGCTTCTCCCCTAATGAGTGGCCTCTGGGCTTGCCAGCAGCCTTCAGCAGAAGCAGCAGCCACCACTCATGAAGGGATGGGATAATCAAGGAGAGTCAATCAAGACACCAAGCTGGACTCCCGTTTTGAAAGGATGACTGGGGTTTTGAGGTGTCAGGCCAAGAAGCCAGGCTTCCGTGATGAGACAGTACAAAGATATGTCTTCTTAGAAATAATGTCTTCCTTTCAAGAAGGCTGCAAACTACTGGTTGACAGGTCCTAAGGGAAAACTCTACCTGAACCAACACAGCAGCATGAGGGACAATTGACGCAAGGCCCCAGAGCCCGAGGCCTGCTTAAAGAGTTGGGGATTCACAGGTTTCCACTTGACAAATAAGAAGAGCATGAGGCTTGAGAGGGGTTAAAGGAGCAGCGAGCCATGTAACCATGGCCCTACAATACCAAATTGTGTTTTGACAGACAATCCCCCCAAAGAGTGGGACTGGAGCCAAACAGTCTAGCTTGGCAGAGACAGACCCTAGCAATACATTCCATCCCTGCCAAGCAATGTTGATTTGCTTTGGTTGGCATTCATTTGTCAGCACCCTGTCTGCACAAAGCCCCAGATGGCCCTGGAGACTCCAGCACAACAATATTTTGATACAAATGCTCTTAGAAAAGCTATCAGAGCCCGAGCTGGTGTCCGGGGACAACAGCCCTCGCTAGTTAGCAGGTCTAGGAAGAAACATGCGTAAAGGAACGAAAAAGCCTCAGCACAATTTGTGCATGAGGAGATATCCCAGGGATGAAACTTTGTTCGAGACAAGATCCTCAGCCACTTAGATTGCTCAGGAAATCCTCTTGGCAAAAAATAAAGGTTTCCAGTTTTGGAAAATTGCCTTCAATATCCTTGAATCTCTCTCTCTCTTTTTTTTTTCCCCTTTTGTCCTGCAGAATTCACAAGCACGACAATAAAAATGAAAGAAATTCTCTGGGCTCATACAGACAGTTCAGTCTGACCTGTCAGATGGACCAGCCTCCCCCACAGTGCTGCCCTATCATGGAAATCATAGAAATAATAGAAACACAAGGTTGGAAAGGACCTACAAGGTCATCTAGTCCAACTGTCCTCCCGTCACCAATACTACCCACTGAGCTACTAAATCATATCTTGTAGCAGCTCGTCCAGATGCTTCTTGAACACCACCATAGACAGTGACTCCCCTGCCTCCCTGGGCAGAACATCCCAGTGCCTGACCACTCTTGGGGAGAAAAAGTTTTTCCTGACATCTCATCTAATTCTCCCCTGGCCCAACTTGTGGCCATTCCCTCAAGTCCTATCTGTGCCCTTGTTAGGTCCAGGAGCACACGCAAGAACAAAAGCTGCCAGAAGTATAACATGGTTTCCCTTTTCCCCAGGGGATCAGAGAAACTAAAAGGGAAAATTGTCCTCCTTTCTCTTCTGGGAGAAAAACAAGGCAGCATAACATGACTCGTTATCAGCTTGTAATTCCTCCTCAGCTCCTGTTCTTCACACACAACAGTAGTTGAACACTATGGTAAACGTGGCCTGACTTACTTGTTTGATTGGTTTTTTACTCTCATTAGAGAACAAGACATGGCCACCTCCAGACATAAAAGCCTTGAGGGGAATGATAAGTTGCTTGTGTTTCTTTGAAGAAGAAGAGTATTTGTGCCAGTCTGATGTTTTAAGGTCAGAACTCTGCTGGTCTAAGGTCATCCTCCTTCCTCATCTCCTCATCAAACCCAAGCTGAAAACAGCACAGCTGGTACCAGCCCCTCTGCAGACTCCCACAGAAAACCTCTGGTAATGCATGTATCTGCCTTCCAAGCTGACAGAAGGACTTACCATGGTAGAAGTCATCAGCTGCAGAAGTTTAGTATCAGGGTCTTTGCTCCTGCGTTGTGCATTCTCACCAATGATTCTGCGTGGAGGCGTGCATGTGGAGGGGCAAGGCATCTGCTGCTCCATCAGATCTTCTGAGGTGATATTTAATGTAAAGTCAGTTACTTCTACGATATTTTGGTGTGTAGTAGTTCAGTCATGAGGAATTCAGGACATGGGAAATGGGTTGCTCTTGCTGTCAGCCACGTACGGATGTATATGATAAAGTCACTCACTTAGAAGCAGAGCATTTGAAAGCTAAAAGCTCCAGCTTTCCTGGAGAAAAGCAGTGATCTTTCATAGCTCCTTTGAGGCACGGTTTTCCTCTAACCTACCTGGCTGGATACTTGCTGTATTGGAAGCATCCACATGCTGGGTAATGAGTAGATCTAAGTGGAACAGTTGGTTAAATGTCCTTTGAAGTGTGTCAGTCCAGGCAATAGTGATATTTGAAGAGCAGGTGTCCAGATCTCTTACTCCATTGTTCACTGGAAAAGTCACAAGTCATATTAATAACTTTTCTATTTGAGAAAAAAATCTAGTATAGATGAATAAACTTAATGAACCAGTGGAGTCCCCACAGTGGACCCCAGTTTCCTTGCAAGGAGCCACATGGGCTTGGGGGGAAAACAGCAGGGAGGGACACCTCCAACAGGACTGAATGTGGTGAGGGATGTCCTAAACCCACCAGCTGCTGCTGCCCAGCCAGAGAGGCTGCACTCTACAGGGCTGGGATGGGAGACTGGCAGCAATAAACCCCCCTCAAAGACGCTCCCAAGGAAAAGCACGCCTCATATAGCCAGGGTGGGGTGGAATAACAATTTTAACCTGAACTCTGCAGAGAAATTTAAAAAAAAAAAAGCTGGTTTAAACTCACTGTGCAGTGGGCCTCTGCCACTGAAAGATAAGTAAAAAGCCTGCACCAGGTGATGGCATCTCAGGGCTGCATGCAGCAGAAGACCACCTTCTGCCTCACCCCGTGGTGCGTTGACCCGAGCACAGGACTGTCTGGGTTTGGGAGAGGGCATCATTCTCTCGGACTGAAACCAGTCTTCACTCCTTCCAAAAGACTTGAGTTTTGTTTGGATATCAAACCCATCTCCACCTGCAGAACCTCCCCAACGGTTCTAACTCATTTCCCTGTGACGTTATTACTTAATTAGCCCAAGACCATGCTTGCCTGGATGCCGGTGTCCTGTAACGCAGGAGTTTTTACCTCATTGAGGAAACCTTGAGCAATGCATTTCTCTGTGGAAATCACCTAGTCAAGTCTGCTAGACGGTGAAACCAGATAGTCCCAAGTAACTGGATATGGTGGTCTCTGCTTCGTCTCTGCCATCTGGTCGTTTCCCCTGTATGGTGGGGGTTGGTGGTGAAGGATTTTACTGCAAGGCTAGAAAGAAGGGTCAACAC
This sequence comes from Jacana jacana, assembly GCA_013400555.1. NCBI lineage: Eukaryota > Metazoa > Chordata > Aves > Charadriiformes > Jacanidae > Jacana > Jacana jacana. The sequence continues at coordinate 114,510 of VZTM01004887.1, read as the reverse complement.
ACAGCGGTTCGGGTGGGGATGGAAACTTGGCAAGCTAAGCAAGTTGATCAGGATTACTTAATTTATTTTAGCATTAAGAATAAAACCATCATCAACAAAATAAAGTAGGTGTTACTGAGCCTGCTGTGCCATGACACTAATGTGTTCCTCGGGACACTGAGCTCAACACGTCCATTCCCATGCCAGCGGCTCCTTCAAGAGAACAACGGGGTCTTCTGCACGTCCACCAGCGCCTCGCACAGCAGTTTCTGCCAGGTTATTACCTTGCTGGAGCAGCAGCCTCAGAAGATGAAAGTATGAGCTTAAAGTCTAACAATCTTGCACAAATTTACAGTCATCTAGTGCTCGCCAAACACAGACCTATTTCAGCAAAGCACTCGGATTTCAGACGTTTCCCTCTAAATGAGGGGTAATTTGAAAGGCTAATGATCTGGTGAACCAGTGCCCATGTGCCTGCTTTCTAAGAATAAAATAATACTCCCTGTCTGATCTTTCTGGTACACTTCTACGCTGGGCACAAAAGAGATTTACGGCGCTGGCTTGAGCTTAGGGTAGGTACAGAATAAAACCATCCAGGGCTAGCACAAAAGGTTGTTTTAAAACTCCCAAATATTTTGCATTTGGCATCCTTTACGGCCCGGGGGTTATACAGAGTTCAGCTTTAACTTCTGACATCGGTGCTTAAGGACTGGGGGAGTTGTGCTTGCAGCACGACCTAGCGAAGAAATAGGCCTTCATCCCGACAAGCAGTAATTTAAGCTAACCTGAGAATATTAATAATTAGGCCCCGAAGGCTGGCCTCTGCCAGGCTGCCTTGCAGAGTGCAGAGAGTTTCCAAACTGCTGCCCTCAGCTGCCGTTGGTTTTGTCACGTCCCACTACACTTTCTTCATTTTGGCTCCCGTATTTTCCATGTCATCGATCCCTGGCTTTTAGCTCCCACGTCTCGCTCGTCGGGATAGTCGGGCTCGTCGCCACGCTGGAGGTTGAAACCCTCACCTGGAGGACACAGATCAAAGTCTCAGCTTTGCAAGGATGAGTATCTGGTTCTCTTCTGCCTGAGTGCTGAGTCACCTCTGGAGAATTCACTCCCAGAGAGGAGAGAGGCTGTTCTACAGCCCAACCCCTGCGATAGCGTGATATTTACATGATAGCTGGTTCCCAGCTTCGTGTCTTTCTCCATCAGCAAGCCACAAGTTCTCAAGCAGAGCCGGATCTGTGTCAGGTTTTCTTACAGGTAAGGTCCCATCCCTGTCTACATACCATGGGATGACGTCCTTCCCTATAGGAAGGATCACATCTCATCATACCAAGATCATATCTTTACACCAGGGTCAGCATCACTCTCTCTCACTAGCTGAGTACTCAGGCTAGGAAATCCTAACACCTCTCTTAGGGCTTGAGCCTGTCTCAGTGACTGGAGGGACCTTTTACCCAAGGAAAGGAGCAAGAAGAGCCCTGAGCCCTGGGAAGACTTGATCTGGTTTTTCCAACCTGGGTACTTCACAGGTCTGAGGTGAATTGCTTTAATTCCTGTACCCTTTATTTTTCAAAGCAAACTTCAGTGGGATAGCAGTGGGATGCAGAGGTGGTGTAGTGGCCTTAGTCTGCTCCAAATTCACTGTGCAAATTCACTCTCTCTGAGTTGCCTCAACTTTAGTGGCTTTAGATCACTGCTCTTCTGCCACAGTCCTGAGATTTACACTCATATCTTCCAATAGTGGAGACAGCCCATCGTTTGACATCCTGCTCCTCTCTGTTCAAGCAGGTTTCACTTGAGTGAAATCCTACCTTTATTGTCCCTGAAATCTGTCCCCAGAGTGGAGGCTCCTCTTTAATGCTCCAGCTTTAGCCAACGTAAAAATGCTCTTCTCTTCATATGGACATCCTCAAGCCAATATGTTTCCAATCATCTCCACCTTTCCTAGAAATACCTAAAGCTCTGCACTCTCCTTCATATGCCATGAGAAGCTGGAGACCTGGGAAACCTGTGCTTTCCTTTTCTCCTTGCTCTGTGAATGGCTCCAGAGGGCTTGCTCCTTCTTGGGCAACCATCTTCCTGGTGGGTTCCATAACCCATGGTGCTTTGCTTTTCTTTCTGGCTTCAAGACCCTTTCCTCAGGAGGTGGTTTTCTTCCAGGACTCCTCCAACTTAATCAATCTCTCTTTCAGGTGACAAGAAAGGTTGTCATGAAACCAAATCACTTGAGGAGGATGTTTTCCCATCCTGTCCCCTGTAGCTACACTGGGGGACCTGAAGCTGACACAGGGCAGGGAGTAGTGGTGGTGGACTGGACCGTGCTGAGCACCAACCGAGAGAGGCTGGTTGAAACATGTCCTTAACACTGCTCAGGCTAACGAGTAAAATCTTTCCTCTTTCATCATTCCAGCACATGCATCTTGACAAAATAGCGTGCCATCCACTCTCAGCAGCCACTAGGGAAAGGCATGGCAAAGTGGTGGTTGTCCTGCACTGAATACAAAACTTCTGCTGACCGAAAACCAAGGTCTCATCCCAAGATTTGTAGCTGAGGACTTCACTCCATGGAGGAGTTCATGCTTCCCTCAATTCATTTTCACCTTGTTTCCAGGGAGGCACGGGCTGTGCCTGCAAGCACTAGAGGCTTCTTCTGTCTTCTCTGATGACACCATGTCAGAAGTAGTCATGGCTCCCCAACAGTGTTTTTGAGTCCAAACCTATTTGGAAAAAAAAAAAAAGTCTTCTTGTTCACCCCAGGCCAGGGCTGTGGTACCAGGCTCTGGACTCTATCCTGTATGGCACATACCTGGCTACCCCCCATGAAGCAGAGGGGGAAAGCCAAGGCCACATGGGCCAAGCAGAGACAGCTGGAAAGCATGGTCTGTTTCTCCAGCAGCAGACCCCCGGGGCAGCCCGATGCCAGCAAAGCTCTCCGTTTAATCTGTTTTAAGAGCATGCGGGTCATGTTTTCCTATGTTCACCCTCCTGACATCATGCTGATGTGCTAAGTCACTGTGTGGCAGTGAAAAAAAAACCAACCCCCCCCCCCCCAAAAAAAATAACAATAAAAAAGAAAGAAAAACCCTCTGAAATTTCCTACAGTGCTGTCAGCTGCTGGAACTGGACACCCTGTATTAACCTCCCGGGCTGATGGCCTGCTGCCTCCCATTCCCAGTAAGGACTTATTTTCCTTGGCACAGCCCAACACGTGCAAAGCCCGTCTCCAATAGTTGGGTTGTGTTTTTTTTTCAGAAGAGAAAATAGGTGGCAAAGCACTTAGCTCTTTCCAGGAAAGCTTGGAAGCGATGGAGAGCAACCTCGTGCCATGTGAGCCCTGAGCGTGGCTGTCCGGCTTCCACCACGGGGCAGTAAATCATCTCCTGGATGGCTGTCACAGCCTCACCAGATCCCCACAAAGAAGCTATTTTTCTTTCACAGTGACAGCCCATTCGAGATACAACAACACTGCTGCTAATGCATTTAGCAGGTGCAAGAAACATTTAAAAATTTGATATTTCTTTTTTTTTTTCCTTCTTCTTCTTCTTTTATTTTCCTCTCTCTCTCTCTCCAAGAAATAAGGCTAAGGAGCTTGTTTGCTCAGCTATTTTTTTTTCCTGGAGTTTGGCTTATTTTATTATACTCCTGCACAGCTGCAGTTTCCTCCGTGTGCTCTCAGAGGCAGCAGAGTCTCAGGGCAAACAGGAATAGTTCCAGTACTGCTGGCAGGGATTGATAGGGTGATTAATGGGGCGATCCCAAACTGCATCCAAACTCTGTTCTCACTTGGGAATTAGTATTCCTCAGGTGTGGGGAGCACATCCCTTGGGAGACCTGTGAGGTCAGGGTTCTTCCTGCTAATTCAATCCTCACCACCAATAGCACTGGTGCTAAGGTGGGAACATGCCATGGGAGTAACCCCTGAGTGGAAAAATCAGTCCAATACTCCCTAAAGATGAATTATAAGTGCACTATTTTAAAGCCTAAGACATGAAGCATCTGTCAGGAAGACACTGGATGAACAGTAGCTAAAGACATGTTGCATGAGCCATTAACTTTCCTAGTGATGGCACTTGGAGCACATATGAAGCCAAAGGTGGGAAATCTCAGGGGAAAAGCTGCTCATACCCCAGCATGGGATGGTTCCTTTCGAACCTGGCCAGGTGGGGGGTCCCTCCCACCACAACATCACTGGTAAATGAGGTTACAAAAGGTTATGAAACCCCAAACCCTTAGTATTACTCTTGATGTATAATGTTTATGCTGTGTCAGACCTTTTTCTGACAGCCTCACGATGAAGGCTTTTGGCTTCAACTCTTCACATAAAGTTCCACCTAAACACAAGGAGGAACTTACTCACTTTGAGGGTGGCAGAGCCCTGGAAAGGGCTGCCCAGAGAGGTGGTGGAGTCTCCATCTCTGAAGACATTCAAAACCCGTCTGGACATGTTCCTGTGCAACCTGCTCTGGGTGGACCTGCTCTGGCAGAGGGTTGGACTAGATGATCTCCAGAAGTCCCTTCCAACCCCAGAGCATTCTGTGATGGTCTTTGTATGTGGAAGAGGACTACGAAACCCCAAATCCTTGATATTACCCTTGGTGTATATTGTTCCTACTGTGTCAGACCTTTTTTCTTCCCAAGGGATCCACTGTTACAGGAACTTACTCCGTGGCATCAGGGCTGAGCAAGGAGGTCTGTCACTAATGGGTGCTTTCAGCAACTCCAGTAGTTCATGTGGGGCTGGTTCCTCTTCAGAGCTTTGCTTGCTGTGGCCATTTCTACATGCCAAAATCAACTTTCTGCTATTTTGGGCCTATGTTGGGGAAAGGGATTGTGTGAGGTGCAAAGAAAAATATCACTAATGTGGTTATGAAGAAAAAGAGAGGGACTGTATAAAATATAAACAGTGGCCATAAATGGAGACGTGAATATATCTGAACACTGCATGAAGTAAAATATACCACAGCTAAAATAATATGAGGGAATACTTTGTCCTTAAAAGGTTCAAAATTATATATAGTATCTCCATGCATTTTCTGGAGTTGAAGTATGTGTACAGAGCAAATATTTTCTACTTGAACAAGGTGCCCGGCACCATCTGAGCTTAAGTATGAATTCTCTGGTTGTCAAAAATCCCTCTGATTTCGTGGGGAATCTGAAAGACAGGCATTTAAAAGTTAAACAGTAGCAAGGAACTTCCTGAGCTCAGAACTTCCATGGCAGGGTGCCTAGGGGTGTCCAGAAGATACGATTTGCTCCTTGACTCCATCTGTGCCCTCTAAGAGTGCCAAAAAGCCAACTCCTGTGTAAAGACCACCAGCTTTGACCAGCAGCACTTAGGGAGCCTTCTTGCACGAGACTCCTTCCCAGTTACAGGGGGAAAGCAGAGCATGAGGACATTTTCCTCTTCCTTCATGTATCTGTAAGCCTGAAGACTCTTTCTGCAGCTTTGGCTAAAGGAGTCATTACAACTGGAAGGAAACCTGCCCAGGAAAAAGAAAGATGAAGGGCAGAGAGGGGGTCCAGCCTCCTGGGAACCCCAGGTGGGAATTCATTATCATTCAGGTCCTTCACCCCCAACACCAGGGAGGTGGTGTAACCATAAGAAAAGCTTTGCAGCCTTGGTCTGCAAGACAGGAGAGGGGAATGTCAGGGTGGTTCCGTTGGGACAATCCTGGAGAAATGAGGTACATGGGGATGAGTTGAAGCCCCACCAAAGGACACACAGTAATTCAGGCAAAGCTGAAGCCAGGTCTTCTGCTGGTGCTCAAAGCATGGGGACAGGATGTGACTTCCTGCTTGAAATGGAGATGTTCCTGGTAATAGCACCATGGCAAAAACAAAAATGAACTTCCCAAGCATGCTCCAAGGAGGTTTCTCCTACATCACTCTTTTCCTCACTTTTTCCTCCTTTTCCCAATTTCTGCAGCCCCAAGGATCTTATCTGGCTTTTAAAGGTGGGAACATGAGAAAAGGTGTGTTTAGGAGAGAGCCCAAACTGCTTTTGTTTTGTGAAAGGACTTTTTTTCTGCCTGTGCCACGTGGAAGGGTTAGAGCAGACCTAAGTTAAAAAGGAAGTGGTGATACAGGGAGACACCAGTACAGCCCTTCTGGCCCCAACCAAAGGGTCATTCACAGCCCAGCACGCTCCCTCAGACACAGGCTAAAACCAGATGCCTACTGGGCAGTATCAAAACAGGGCAAGCACTTGATGATACCTCTCCCAGATACCTTCCCAGCCTCCAACAATTCAGGGACCACCTGAGCCACTTTCTATACTTGATTATCCTCAGTTAATATCTCTTCCTTGAACTTGTTCAGTCATCCCTCCAGCCATCATTAACTTGAGCTTTTGGGCAAACTTGAGCACCCAAAGCATCTTTCAGGAAATGTTTTCACAGCTGAGCAGTGTTTTTCCAGCTCATCCTTGGATATCTGATTTTAAGAGGTATTGAGCATCCATACAAGCAGCTTCTCTCTTTCTCCTTGTGCCAGATGAGCATTGTCCATCCCTGTGACACTCCACACAGCTGCGACGAGGCTGAGATCACCAACAGCTTCTGAACATCGCTGAAGGTCTGCAAGGAAAGTGTCTCAGGAGTGAGACAATTTAGAATAGAATCATAGAATCATTTAGGTTGGAAGAGACCCCTGGGATCATCAAGTCCAACCATCAGCCCTACTCTACAAGTTCTCCCCTACACTAGATCCCTCAACACCACATCTAATCTGCTCTTAAACACAGTCAGGGAGGGTGACTCCACCACCTCCCTGGGCAGCCCATTCCACTGACTGACCACTCTCTCTGTGAAAAATTATTTCCTAATGTCTAGCCTAACCCTACCCTGCTGCAGCTTGCAGCCATTCCCTCTTGTCCTGTCGCTCATTGCCCGTGAGAAGAGACCAGCACCAACCTCTCTACAGTGCCCTTTCAAGCAGTTGTAGAGAGTGATGAGGTCTCCCCTCAGCCTCCTCTTCCTCAGACTAAACAACCCCAACTCCCTCAATCGATCCTCATAAGCCTTGTTCTCCAGGCCTCTCACCAGCTTTGTTGCCCTCCTCTGCACTCGCTCCAGCACCTCGATATCTCTCTTGAGATATTTGATTTGATGGTGAACTGACTTGAACTCACACACTGGCTTTTGTGGAAAGACCTTTCAACAGTTAGGGAAAGATGAAAAGGGTGAATCCACATGAGGTGTGGGTGGCAAACAAATAATGACACACCAAGGCAGCAGCGTTGCAGTTTTTCCTGCAACTCATCACACCAAATGCTTTTGATGGAATAAGTCCCTTGAATTCACATCCTATCTTTCAGGAGTAGGACATAAAGTGTCTTCCTTCCTATAAACAACCTCTCCAGCTCAAGGCCAGTCACTAGCCTTTTTGAAGCTTCAAAATGAGGAGACAACAGCATACCTAAGCAATTCAAGCTGGTTTTGTGATTTCCAGGCCTAAACCCATTTGCTCACCAATTCCATGATTTTTGAGTGTCCCACTACTAATACTATTTTCTTCAGTTATTAGTGAAGCAAAGGGGCAGGTCTCTAACCAAACTGAAAGCACTAAGCCAAAGAAATGTCATCTTCCCTCTCCCTTGCAGGTCACTGCTGACAAGCTGGAGAGAAGCGAGTCAGCTGGTTTCAGTGGCCTCGTCTACACCAACACTAGATGTCAGCCCAAACCCACAAGTGCTTCTGCTCTGAATTGCAAACAGGTTCAAGCAAACCCATGAAGAAACCACCTGGGCAAGGCAGGCTGGGAGTCCTCACCCCTGAAGGAAGGGGAGATGTTGCTCTGCAACAGCAAGGGAAAAAAAAAAAAAAGGCTTTTTATAATAAACACGATTTTACACAAACTGAAAGAAGACATTTTACAGGGTGAAAACTCCCACCTGAAGTTCCTGTCCTTGTCCCAGACTGCTGGAAAGGGGTTGACATCTCACAGGAACCATCTGCAGCAGCATCCCTGCTCCCCATGTGGAGCTCTCTGGGCAGGTTGAAGCCATCCCAGCAGATCCTGCTGGGGAAGACTGATGGCTCTGGGGAGTTTATTGCTATTTAAAAGAGAAAGCAGCGACGATGTTACCTTGAAGCAGCTACAATAGGCTGCCCTGAGCCCAGAAAACAGGGCAGAGCAGGTGCTTTCAATTTTAGGGTGAGGTGAAACTGGTTGGCAGGGAAACAGCACTGACATGGGCACTTTTTTTGCAATTTGTTGAAAGCTGCTTTAGTGTGCAATACTGTTGCCCCAGAGCACTTAGCTCACAAACACTGGTCAATGCTGGCTTGTGTTGACCAAAAGCCCTGCAAAGACAACAGAAACTGCCTGGGGAAAAAATAGCATTTCCTCTAATTTCCAGTCTGGCTGGGGACAGAAGCAGTTTCCCCTTCCCTTGTTTAGAAAACAACCTTCCTTCCCCATTTCCCCCTCATTCTCCCCAAATACCATCTGGGGTGAGCCAGCCTGGCAAGGGCTTCGGGCTGCAGAGTGAGATGCTCTGCTTCTCCTGTGAGGACAGGCTGAGAGAATTGGAGTTGTCCAGCCTTGAGAAGAGAAGGCTCCAGGGAGACCTTAGAGTCCCTTCCAGTCCCTGAAGAGGCCCTACAGGAAAGCTGGGGAGGGAGTCTTGATCAGGGAGTGGAGCAATAGGATGAGGCAGAATGGTTTTAAACTGAAAGAGGAGAGATTTAGACAAGATCTCAGGAAGAAATTGCCCAGAGAAGCTGTGGCTGCCCCATCCCTGGAGGGGTTCAAGGCCAGGCTGGATGGGGCTTGGAGCAACCTGGTCTGCTGGGAGGTGTCCCTGCTCAGGGCAGGGGGTTGGAACTGGATGGTCATTAGGGTCCCTTCAAACCCACCCAAACCCCAACTCAACTTACATGATTCTATGCAGTTCCTGGATCTGAAGTGTCTGGCAAAGAAAGGGCCCAGGCATCCCTGCACCCAGACCTCCTGCTTCCTCGGTGAATTTGCCCCTCGTGGAGATAAACCTAGAGAGAGACCATCAAAGTCTGACACTTTTAAAAGTACCTCTGTCTTTCAGTGAAAGGATTTTCAGCAAAGCAAATGCAAGTCATTCTGGGTCCCAAATAACAAGAATTTAAGCTTCTCCAGCCTGGTATCCTGCAATACACAGCCTGTTCTGTCAGCTTAGCTGTTTAGTGATGGGTTGCATTCTCCGAGCCGCCCCTTAAAGAACAGCTAGATGAGCAGTGGACACAGTTTGTTCTTGTTTACCACGAGTGAGGAAGAAAATGGTAACACCAACAAGCACATGGGCTGATCCCTGTGGTGACTCCTCAGTTGCAGGAGGACCCGGGCTGGATCACAGAGGTAGCCAGTATCGAAAAGTGCCTGTGACACCAGGCAGGAGGGTTTCTTGGATTTCCATGGTTTGGCATCATGCCTTTCCCTGCTTTTGGGTGGATTTTAATTCTCTCTTCTCTTCTCTTCTCTTCTCTTCTCTTCTCTTCTCTTCTCTTCTCTTCTCTTCTCTTCTCTTCTCTTCTCTTCTCTTCTCTTCTCTTCTCTTCTCTTCTCTTCTCTTCTCTTCTCTTCTTATTATTTATTTTATGAAGCTCTGCTCCCTTGGGTCCTGGCAGTGCTTCACCACACAGTGGTGCACTCCAAACCATGAGCTGCCACCATTGCTCCTGCCCCAGTATCCCCAGTAGCACAGGGTCAAAAAAGCAACTTCCACAGTTACCCTGTCACTGTGTGGTGAAGTGCATTTTCAGCTGGCAGCAGTGAGGGTTTAAATCCACTGGGCAGTGGGCTGCCAGCAGAGGAGAGGCTGCACTGCCTGCTTTGCCCCTACCCCAGTGTCAGCAGAGATGCAAGAGCTGGGATCTGGGATCTCCAATCAGTGCAGAGAGACCAACTCATGTTAATTTTCCAGAGCCCCTGGTTATTCATGGTGCATTCATTGTGTTTATATTCTGTTCTGTAAAACTAAATAGCTCCTCTCTCTTGGTGGCTTTATGCTCCCTAAATAGCTCCAGCACATTTCCCATCACTAGATTTGCATTTCCTTGCTTGTTTCTCAAGCCAGTTCTTCCAGTGTCCCTTAAATCATGTCTTCTGTTGTTTAAACCCCTTCCAGTTTTCTTGCCATCTGTTCAATGCCAGAGTGAGCACAATGTTCATGGGTCATAGTGATACCCACTATGACACAGAAACAGGAGCCTTCTTTCGGGCCTCCTCAGTCAAATAATATCAAGATTAATGCATTGATGTTTGTGTCTCTAGTGACTGCACCTCTCTTCTTATGCTTTTAACTTATAAGAAGTACATAGAATTTCCATGTGTGAGCTTTTAGGCCTCCTTCTCCTTTTCCTTCTCCTTCTCCCCTTCCCTTAATCCAGGGCTTGCACTCGTTTTAACAACCCACTAAAGTAAAACTTCAGACTTTCCCTTCAGACCTTAGCTCATCTCCTTTTATGCCCTTTCTGACCTCTGCAGCAATCACTTATTTGGATCATGTTATTGCACCCTGCATCAGCCAAGAAGAATCCCTGAGATCAGTCCTGACTTCTGTGGCTCAGAAAATCCAGGTGGACCTTTCAGTTGCTCTGGACTCAGCTGAGGTTCTGGATTGTTGCATCTGATCTTTTATTTTGTTTTCAGAGTCCCAAGAGAAGCTGTGCTCCTTACAAAATCCTGAGCAAGCTGCTCTTTTGATGGGTCTTCAATCACATTTTGCTCTTCCCAGGTGTTAATAATATAACATTCACAAGAATCCAAGCCAGACGAACTTACCATTCACTATTAATTCCTGGAAATGGGGAAAAATCACATGGTTTCCTCTAATCCAAGAGAGATAATTCTCCCCAGGCCCTCTGCCCAGTCACATCTCCCAGTACACATCAAGGGACCTTCTTCACACCCAGAGCAGCATAGCCTGTTACCAGGCCCCTCATCTTGAAGCACCTTTTCTGGGAGGATGAAACCTAAGCAGAGGTGACTGCTTTTATGTCATTCAGCTGGGTAATCTTCTCAGCTGCAGGTAAAGCTCCTCAACCAGACTGAACTTTCCCACTGAAGAGCCAAGTTCCATCCCACCTTGCAGCAGGGCAAGTCTGACCCATCGGAGGGAGACAGCAGGTTGGAGTAGCCCCAAAACCAAGCAGAAGCTCCAGATTTTGCTTTTCTGATAGTCATGACTTTCACAGGGCCAGGCAGAAGCTTCTGTAAACGCTCTGTACCATTAGATCTAATTTATTTGACAGCAAACAAAAGCCCAAATGATAGTTATCCCTTCCCTCAGATGGCAATGCTGATTGAGCTTTTAGGCCTCCTCTTTGCCAAGACTTTTATCCCTTTGCCCTATGATACATGCCATTTTTCTCTGAGGTAGGTCACAGAACCAGCTTAGCTCTGTTTGCTAACCTGGGTGAAAATCTCTTCCCAGAAAAGTTTCATCATGACTCACTGGCGTCATCCAGAGCCCAGATCCTCTGTTGAAGCAGCTCACAGAATGCTGCTGTCAGCAGCGTGTCTGAACAACCAAAAATTGTCAGGTGGTGACAAGCCCAGGAAGGGCTGGTGGGATGCATTGGCAGGGCAAAGGGTTTTCCTGTCACGGTGAGGTTATGGAGGCTTTGATGTATTTTCTCTGGATGCACAGATGTAGACTTCCTCATGAAGTGCCTTTTCTGCCCAGATAGATCATCCTAAAAAGAAATACGGATCAGAATAACCATGAAAAGGTCAAAGTGGGGTGGCAGAAGAAGTCCCAAGTGAACATCTGCACTTGTGCTCAAGGTCCTTCAGCCTTCTGCTTTTGCTTCCTCCTGTCTTCAGCTCGGCAAGTGGAAGTGAAGGTTGACAAGGTTCAGTGCAAACATCAGACGCTCTGTTCCAGATATAGCTCTGAGTGTAGGTGGGGAAGGGGCCGGGGCTGAGCTTCTCCTCTCCCCGTCTCTATAAACAACCTGAACACCTCACAGCTGTCAGGGGCACTGACTGCAGCATCTCATAAACCACCTGCAAAGTTTTACCTGGGGCTGAATACGGAGACCAGGCTGCATCTGCCAGTTGTGCTCATTAAACCCTTGAGTCAGCTCAAGCCAACACCTGATTCCAACTGAGGTTTTTTCTGACCCTACACCCGTTTGGGTGTAGGTCAGCGGACTGTTGGGCAGCCTCACACCCGGGTGGCAAAAAAGATGTGCTTGAAGATTCGTTCCCCTTGAGGCCACCCGTCCTAACAGTCCCCTCACACAGCCTGCCAAGTTATCCCGAGAAATCCTCAGGCTATGGGCTGATAACTCGGGTTTTCTGAGAAAGCTGAGCATCACGCCCTGAAATCTTAGAAATTGGTAAAAAACAATGTGTTGTGGAGGGGGGAATGCAAGTCCCCCCATGGATACACGATGGAAGAACCCCCACAGTGGCTACTTACTGGTTGCTCGTCATGAAGCCACGGGAGGATGGAGGGGTGGGATTGGGGTGCCCTGCAACCCCCCTGCAGCCCCCCTGCTCCATCACCTCTGAGTTTTCATGGCACGGTGCTGACACCCAGAGTCTCAGAGCCTGCCCTGGAGCAGGTTTTTCACTTTCTAAAGTGTGCAGTGACTTCTCAGCAAGCTTTTCAGCGTGGTTTGTGCTTTCTAAGAAGCGAGCTGTAGCGAAGCCTGACAGCCAGCCACGCTGCTTACCTGCCCCGTGACACTGGGTACTACATATACACAGGGAGGGGGGGAAATCCCTGCAGGCCAAAAGGAGACATAAAAACCCCACCAAACCACTCAAGAGAAGGAGTTATATTTTTTCTTTACCCAAACAACTTGGATGACACCTCTTTTAAACTTCAGTTGAAATGAAAGGAGGGTGGGGTGGTTTTTTTTTTTACTGCTATGAGAAGTGTTTTTCAGTCTGAAAAATGACATGAAACTCTAACCTCAAAGTTGGCTTGGGTCTTCCTCTGTGGAGGGGGAAGAGGTTATTCCTGAGTCATCAGGCAGAACTGAAGCCAGGGGTGTGTGGATGGTGGTCCCAGGTCCTTAGGTATGAAGTAGGTGGGATTCCTGTTGGTAACTAATCCATGGTAAGCCGTGTCTGAACATCAGAAAACACCAAACTCATGAGACTTGGAGTCAATCTTTCCATGAGATCTGCAAGGGAAAAAAATACAGTTGTTTTTTGATGTCTAAATGTCTAAAAAGGTGAAGCAGCAGCGTGTTTGGGAAGCTAAGGGAAAGGGCCAAAAGCATGGGCTTACACAGGCCTACAATGGGTGTGGAGCCCACTAGAAAGACAGCTGAGAACGTGGGGGTACAGGTTATCATGGACTTAGCTCTACTCTGGTCATGGCTACATTTTTGCAGGAAGAAACGAGGTTATGGAGAAATTATAGCAGATAGTTAGAAACTTTAAGCAAGGAAAGGGATCTATGGCTGGCCATGGAGTATCCAGGTGATGTCCATCCTCTTCACCTTTGCCTAGGGAGCAGGGGTTGGGGGGCAAAAGATTTGACTTAGTGCCCTTGGTGGCTTCTGGAGCATGTTTCCACAGGAGCCAGCCTTCTTCTCCAAGGTGGCATCAGGCACATGAGGTAGAAGAGCCATTCGCTCCTAGATTAAGGCTTGGACATGTCTTCATGGTCTGATGCCAGGAAGTGAAGAGCTCTAACAGCACGCAGAGCTGTATTTCAGCCAAGCTGTCTACCAGTGGGCTAAACTGGTGTCTTTCAGCTGTGTTGCATCCTCCCAGTTTTTTAGTTCGTGCTCAGGGTGCTGGGGTTTGTTTTTTTTTTTTTTAATTTCATTTGGTTTAGTTTCTCTTTAAGCAGCTGGGGTGAAAGAAGGTAGGAATGTGTGGGAAAGGAAGCTGTTCCTCACCAGAAAGGGATGAAAGAAAAGTCGAGTGTCGCTCTGGTCCAGCCTCAACCTGTTACTTCTAGAGCTGCACAAAGCACTTTTTAATTTTAGTTTCAGCCCTGTGCTTCGCTGTGCCTTGGCACCCTGTCTGGTGACACCTGCAGGGACAGGGCTATCGGATCAATCTCCCCTGTTGCTCAGAAAGCCCCGCTCCTCAAGGGGGTATCGGCCCTTCCCTCTGCAAACCGAAGCACGGCTCCAAATTCGAGGCATCACCCGTTATTTCCATGGGAAGAAGAAATCCACGAGGGAGGCTGGAGTGTCACGGTGCAGCCTTGTTGTGGTTTTTGGTTTTAAATGCTGCTTGTAGAACTCATCACCCACGGGCAAGCAGTTTGTACTCCTCCGTAACGGCAGCCTCCGGAGGTAGATTTCCCCCTTCTGCAGGCTGTTTCTTTCATGACAACAGAAAGGGGTCGGCAGCTCATCGCCCTGTGCTAAAACACAGCAGGATGTGGGATCCCCAGCCCTGTCAAAGGTAAATAATTAATGGTGCCAGCGGTCAGAGAATTCATTTCAGATGCCACCACAGCCTGCAAGATCGTGCCTGGCTCTGCCAGTCAGTTCCATATAGCAGCAAATCCTCCCCCTCCCTGTTTACTACAGACTCAGTCTAACACAGATAGAGCTAATCACAGAATCACAGAATCTCAGGGATTGGAAGGGACCTGGAAAGCTCATCCAGTCCAATCCCCCTGCTGGAGCAGGAACACCCAGAGCAGGTCACACAGGAACGCCTCCAGGCGAGTTTTGAATGTCTCCAGAGAAGGAGACTCCACATCTCCCNGGTGACATCCAATGATAGGACAAGGGGCAATGGGTGCAAGCTGGAACAGAGGAGATTCCAGTTAAATATGAGGAAAAACTTCTTCACAGTGAGAGTGACTGAATGAGGTGGTTTACTGTGATTTGGCTGTTTTCCAGCCCTCGTTCCAGTAGACAGGGGGTAACTTGGGGAGTTTAGAACAAGTCTTCCAGGAACCTTTTACAGCCTGTGATAAAATACAACACGTGACAGGGAATGAAATTTACAACCGTCTCCGGGAAAGAAAAGCGTGCCATTGAGGAGGCTGAGGGGAGACCTTATCTCTCTCTACAACTCCCTGAAAGGAGGGTGTAGCAGGAGGGGGGAGGTTGGTCTTTTCTCCCAAGGAACGGGTGATGGGACAAGAGGAAACCGCCTCAAGTTGCGCCAGGGGAGGTTCAGATTGGATATCATGAAAGATTTTTACACTGAAAGGGTTATGAAGCCTTGGAATGGGCTGCTCAGGGAAGGGACTGAGGCACCATCCCTGGAGGTATTTAAAACAGAGGTTGACATAGCGCTCAGTGACGTCTTTCAGTGATGGGTTGTTGGTTTTTTTATCAGAGTTAGGCTGATGGTTGGCCTAGATGATCTGAAAGGTCCCTTCCAACCC
Organism: Jacana jacana; assembly: GCA_013400555.1. Lineage (NCBI taxonomy): Eukaryota > Metazoa > Chordata > Aves > Charadriiformes > Jacanidae > Jacana > Jacana jacana. The sequence goes on along the minus strand of VZTM01004887.1, from coordinate 99,233 downwards.
AGACAATTCTATGATTCTATGTCCTCACCTGAATCAGCATCTTCCCAGTCCTGCAGTGCCAGCACCCCATTAACACCACTCCCACCAGCACCAGCCCGCTCACCATAGTGATGGTTGTTCTGATAATGCAATACCCTTCCAAGCACAAAGGGACAAATCTCGTGCTCAACATGAGAACATTCATCAGTCTGAAGAGCTGCTGAAGTGATTTGGTGGACTGGGATGGAGTTTGGTAGAAGGCAGATAAAATGCTTTAGTTTAATATCAATGCTCATTTTTAATAGGCAGCTTGGCAATTATATCATAGAATCATGAATCATAGGTTGGAAGAGACCCTTGGGATCATCAAGTCCAACCATCAGCCCTACTCTACAAGTTCTCCCCTACACCAGATCCCTCAACACCACGTCCAATCTACTCTTAAACACAGTCAGGGATGGGGACTCCACCCCCTCACTGGGCAGCCCATTCCACTGACTGACCACTCTTTCTGTGAAAAACTTTTCCTCATGTCCAGCCTAACCCTACCCTGCTGCAGCTTGCAGCCATTCCCTCTTGTTCTGTCGCTCATTGCCTGTGAGAAGAGACCAGCACCAACCTCTCTCCAATGCCCTTTCAAGCAGTTGTAGAGAGTGATGAGGTCTCCCCTCAGCCTCCTCTTCCTCAAACTAAACAATCCCAACTCCCTCAATTGATCCTCATAAGCCTTATTCTCCAGGCCTCTCACCAGTTTCGTTGCCCTCCTCTGCACTCGCTCCAGCACCTCGATATCTCTCATATATTATGGCTTCATCAATCTTTCAGTGGTGAGTAGCTAATTTTAAAGCTTTCCTCTGTTTTTTGGTTTCTTTTTTTACATTAGATCACATAAGCAGAGAGAAGATTTAAGTGGGTTTAGTTCCTGTATAAAAATGCTGTAGCTGACCTTGCTTCATACAGAACTAATCATAAATTAGAGGATTTGGACAGACATACTCTAGTGTCTATACTGGCAAAGAAGGAAGAGCCCCAGGATAATATCTAGCTCTGGTGAAAATAAATTAACACCACTTTCACAGATACTTTAATTTTATATATATTTATATATATAAAATTATATATATAAAGTATATATATTGAGTTCATATATATTTATATCATTTGAATTTGTAAAAATATGTATGTTTTTATATTTATTTATTTAAAGCTACCTCAGTCTTTGCCCTTTTTTACTCAGTTTCAACTTGCATCTCTTCACAAATGACTTCTAATTCAAGAACAGGAGAGTAGACTTACCCTTCATTTCTGGGAGACATGCCCCCATCACCTTGCATTCAACAAGCCTAATGTTGCATGGATGAGACTTCAAAGTCTTTCTTGTACTCTTTATTCTGTGACACTTTTGGCTGCAGGGTAATCATTTTTGGAAGGATTTGGGATGTGGCCTCCTTGTAGTCACCAGGGGGACAGACTTCCATGGCACTCACAGGGGCACCATCACCCCTGCCGTGCTTGGCCCATGTCTCCCTGTGTTCCTGTGGTCACATTTCTGTTTGCTGCTCCTTCCAGAGTTTTAGCAGGTTTGGTTTTGATAGATAATTGCTGCAGTCCCGTAGTATGTTTTACTCAGTTTATTAATCTGCTCCCAGCTGTAATTCCATTTTAGCCTGGTTTTGGCCAAGGAATATGAAACGTTCCCTTATTCCCCGAGCAACAGATGCAAATACCGCCTCGATGATGGGAATTATTGTATTGTCCAGTACAATACTTTTCACTGGTGTTTCAGGAAATGTTTTGCCCTGCCTTGTTCTGAGAGAAGACAATGCTTTCCAACCTCTGGACCACACTGAAGTTTCACCTTATGGAAGCTGCAGGGGAGCAAGTCATAGTTTTTATCTATTTTTGCTAAAGAAACGGTAACACAGAGTATCTCTCTATGGATTAGTCACATACACCACAGAACAAAAGCCTGGGTTTATCCCTTTTTTCCCCCCTTTTGCAACCTGCAAACAGGATTTCCTTCTGTAATTAAATTGACCATTCCTGGGCGATGGAGTGATGAAACCAGAGGAAACTTCAGGGCTCCTTTCCCAGCACAGCAGAGTTGGCAAGTGCCCAGCGATATCTCCCAGGCCACAGGTACCTGCTATCAGGTTCTCTTCCCAGAGCTTTAAGCACGGATTTCAGGCCAGAATTGCATTACAGTTGATGCCAAAACCTTCCTGACTCACCCCTCAGTCTCTACCACCCACCCACTTCTGAAAGCCCGGCTGGGTGTGAGCTCTCGCTGAGCTGCCATCAGCCTTAATAACTCAAACTGATATGAACTATTCCTATGAAAATCAGGCCCACGTCGTTATTGTGCCAGATGGTTTTGAGGGAAATTTCAGCTGCAAAGTGTGATTTCACAACGGTAAGCCTAGCATTTATTCTTTTTCCTCTTCCTTTCTCTTTTGGTTTCTTTTTCTGACCTCTAATGCAGGCATGCAAAAAATTAAGTGCTATTTCTTTTCAGGCTGAGGGAAGTATGTGACTTGTCATACCAACCACAGCAGGGGTACGAGGCTGCACCTTCTTCCATGTGATGCTCTGCTAGTAACTCAGAAGCTGTTTTTTAAGGTTTAAGCAGTTTTCTTTGGCTAAACTTCACTCCAGAGGTAGTCTGAGGTTTCCCTGCATGTGGGCTGATACCGAGGGAATCACAGAATCACAGAATATCAGGGATTGGAAGGGACCTTGAAAGATCATCTAGTCCCATCCCATCATAGAGTCATAGAATCATTGAAGAATTTGGGTTGGAAGAGACCTTAAAGATCATCCACCTCCCACCAAATCAGGATGCTCAGAGCTCCATCCAGCCTGGCCTTGGACACCTCTAGGGAAGATTTAACACCAGTTGATATTTAATACAGATTAGTAATTGGAAATAAGGAGTTGAAACAGTTGTTGCACTGAATCCAGCCATTCCTCCACAGACTACAGCATGGGAACTGCTCACTGCAAAGTTAGCAAGTTACTAAAAACAATCCTTTTACTTAAATTTCGCTTCTTCTCTCAGTTTTGGGATGACATGATTCCAAAAATGAAGTTCCCGTTTCTTTTCTTTGCTCCCTTCCGTGTAGCCAGGGCTGTGCAAAGCCCCTTGCCCAGTTAACACCAAAACATTGTGGGGTGATTGCTTTCAGCTGAAGGCAGCCCAAAACTGATGCCTGGAACATCTCCTGCCTGTGCACAGAGTGAGCTGTACCGGCACAAACAAGCAAGATGCCCAAGATGCAAGAACTTGCACGACTCTTCGTTGCACTGGGCTTAAGGGAAGTGATAAACCCACGGGGTAAACTCTTACCTGCTCCTGAAGTGACAAGAAAATGTGTGCTTCTCCCTCAGGTAGGTAAGCTGGGTGTAAAAACAGGCGATTTAACGCAGACCAGGGACTGCCCTGAGCCAGACTCCTGTCTAAGCACTGTCCTGGTAAAGGGGGATGACATCTGATACACACCCCATGATCTGTTGCATTTGGAAATTACCTCTCTGCTGCTAGAAAAAAACCCCAAACTATAAAATATCAGGTCAGGCCTCAGCATACACTCACCAGCTCTGGATCCATGGCATGGCAAGGCAGGAATAAGGGACCTCTCCTATGAAGACAGGCTGAGAGAGTTGAGGTTGTTCATCCTGGAGAAAAGAAGTCCCCAGGGAGATCTCATAACAGCCTTCCAGTCCCTAAAGGGGACTCTTGATCAGGGAGGGGAGCTATAGGATCAGGAGTAACCATTTTAAATTGAAAAAGGTGACATTTAGATTAGATATTAGGAAGAAATTCTTTCCTGTGAGGGTGGTGAGAGCCTGGCCCAGGTTGCCCAGAGAAGCTGTGGCTGCCCCATCCCTGGAGAGGTTCAAGGCCAGGCTGGATGGGGCTTTGAGCAACCTGGTTTGGTGGGAGGTGTCCCTGCCCAGGGCAGGGGAAGGGGTTGGAACTCCATGATCTTTAAGGTCCCTTCCAACTCTAACCATTCTACGATTCCATGATTCTATGACTAACACAGGGTAGAGAGACTCCATCCCCAGCACGACACAGAGCTCAGATCTCCCCTGGCTTGGCTTTATGCAGGGGACAGGTAGGATGTAAAGGAGCCAACCCCTGCTCCTCAACCCTACACCAGCCTTGTCCAGATGTGAAATTGACCTATCTCTAGCCTGCTCTCTCTCATGATCCCCAAGGTATAGCCCTCTAGAGGTCTAGGGACCTCTAGCCCTTCTGCTCCCCAAGGTCACTTGGAGCATCCCTTTAGGCAAGGACACCATGGTCACATACAGGACATCCACCCTGGGTCAGCACACATGACAACTGCTGTCAGAGATGGAAGGTGAAGGTGGCTAGCACGAATTTTCCCCAGGTTTGTAAGTCCTGTGTAGTGAAACAGCGTTTCATCCACAGCTGCTACAGAATGGTCAAACTATCAGTGAAGCAAAGAGCTAAAATAAATTCCTGATTAAAACTGATTACCTGTGTTTATTTCTTTGAAAAGTCCTGTAAATTAGGAGGGAAAAAAATCTCAGTTTCAGCTTGGTTTCTAGAGAAGCAGCCATGGCAACTGTTCCTCCAGCCAGTAAATACTGCTCAAAAACATCTCAGCCTGGGAGCTGCTTCCACTGAAGTTGGAAGGAAAGGTAGAAGAAGTCTGCAGAGAGAAGGAAGGAGAAACAGTCAGTATCACCTTTCTCTCTTCCCCCTTCCCTTCCCTTTTCACCTCTAGGTTTTGTAGCTGAAGTTTCGTGAGACTCCCAAAGGTATGGAGAGCTGGAGATGGCCCCAGACTGACAGTGATGCTTGTTGTCAGCTCCATTTGGGCACCTTAGAGATCTACCTTTCTTCTCTGCTTCTTATCAGATGGTAGAAAGACAGCCTGCTGCCCTTCACACTGTGGGGATGGCCTCTACATGTAGGTGAGTGTATGAACCCCAGGAAGGTAAGGCTGGCTGCAGCCCATCACCCTGCAGGCTGGGCTGCAGAGGGATGCTACCGTGGTTTCAGCTGGGATGGAGTTGGCTTTCTTACTGGCAGCTGGTGTGGTGCCGTGCTTTGGATTTGGGATGGGAACAGTGTGATAGGACATCAGTGGGACTGATTGTTGCTGAGCTCTCAAGGTCTTTTCTGCTCCTCAAACCATCCACCCCACCAGCAATGGGTTGGGGAGGCACAAGGAGTTGGGAGAGGACTCACCTGGGACAGATGACCCCCATCTGAGCACAGGGACATTCCATGTGATGGGACATCATGCTCAGCTCAGTAGGAAGCTGGAGGAAGGAGGGGACACTTGGAGTGATGACATTTGTCTTCCCAAGGCACCGTTACCCATGATGGACCCCGCTTTCCTGGAGATGCTGAACACCTGCCTGTCCATGGGAAGCAGGGAATGAATCCTTGGTTTTGCTTTGCTTGCGTGAGTGGCTTTTGCTCTACCTATTAAACTGCTTTTGTTTCAACCTACCAGGTTTTTTTTTCTCACTTTTGCTCTTCCAGTTCTCTCCCCCAACCCCAACACTGGGGGAGTGAGTCCTATCTGCTGGCTGGGGTTAAACCATGACAGAAGCTTGGCACAAGAAGCTCCACTGATAGAGGGTGTCTCCAAACCAGGCCAAGTCAAGCTGAGCTGAGGCCACACGTCCCACAGTCTCCCTGCCATCAGCTGCAAAACCAAATCCTTTCTAAGCACCTGCTTGCCCTTTGAAAGAAAGAAATGCCCTTCAGCAAAACCCAAAAACCAGACAGCAGCGTAATGGAAGAACTTTTTTTTTTAAAAAAAAAACACCAAACCTCTCAAAAATGGGTTTGTTCATTGCACACGACAGGCTTTTTTCTTCCTTTGTGTGATCAGAAGTATAGAAGTGCCAGACATTTGCCTCTTCAGGGGGTGTTGTACCCTCAAAGGTAGCAGGACAACAGACAGCCCCACATCTCTTTCATCAGCAGGGATTGGTGATGCTCATGATGCTCAGCTGCTGATGCTTGAAGGCACGGCTCCTGCCGGCCAGCCTCCTGGCATCAGCAGCTCTCCTTCCAACCCACCTCCTCTACAACTTCCCACACAATTAGGGCAGCACTGATTAGCCAGCTGCCTGGTTTTAGCCCCTCAGTGCTGTTACACCACTCCAATCCTCACCACAGAACCCTCAAGGCTGGTTCTGGTTCAGGTTGGTGCCCCCACAAGCCATCACCACCGCAGTCCTCGTGCATGTCCGTCCCTCTGCCTTCATCCCGCAGCATCTGATGATGAACAACCATCTCTCACCATCTGGCACCCCAGTGACCTGGTAAAACTCCTTTTTGTGGGCCTCAGCTGGGCTTCTGCAGAGGTGGGACTGGTTCCCTGTGCCCGGGGAGTCTCACTGAAGATTGCCCCTTGCCCATGAGTTTGTCCAGGTGATGGAGAATTACCGTGTGCCCAAACCACACACACGATTCAGGGGGATCTGAGCACACACAGCACATTTTCACTTCCCCAGCCTGTGTATGTACCAAAATCAGAATGTTGGGGTTTTTAACCATTACTGGGCAGTTGCTCTGAAGAACAGCTGAAGAGCGGTACTTCAGATGCAGCCTCCATCTCAGAAACTCTCCAAATTGCTGATTGGTAAACGCTGGGAGGATTGACCAAGGAAAAGAAAATTAAAATTAAAATGAAAATCACTCTAAAGTTGCCCTGGCTGCCTTAATCTTCTCCAAAATACCTGTTCCAAGTCATGGCTGGAGACAGGATACCGGTCCAGTCGGGCCAGTGATCTGACGCACATCCCCGGCCTCCTGTTGTAAAAAAACTACCTTGTGGCTGAAATAATTAATCAGCTGGAAGCGGTCCAAACCCGAAGAACAATGCCATGGCCCTCGGCACATATTTACTCAGCCAGGGGAAGCAAGGAGGAAACAGAGTTTTGCTCCAAGCGGAGCAGAAAGAGCCAGCGGAGGCAGACGAAAAGCCAGGGGAGCGGAAGGGAGAGGGCAGTCCCCGCGGAAGGTAGGGGTGGAATTCCCCAAAACTGCTGCCCAAAGTCGTGATGAAAACGGAGCTGAGCCCAGTGCTCTTGGGCAGCGCTGCCCATCTGAGAGTATTTGCAGGAGACAGTCATTTTAGCAAGATTTTAAATGGAAATGGGGCCGGAGAGGAATGATGTTCAATTTAAAAAAAAATAAAGTTTATAAGTTACTGATTCTGCTTTATTTGTAAGAGTGAAGGTAAGCAGCTTGGAAACAAGGGGGTCAGGCTCTGCACATGGATGATGTACAGTGTGGGGTTCCTGGTGGAGAAAGTATCAGGGGTGAGTTTCCAGGGGCAGGGCCACGGCAAAACCACCTCCTGGTAATTTTGGGAAGCGTAAGAAGGGGTGCAGACTGGCAGGTGAAGAAGAGGGCTGGCCGAATGAACAACGCTTAACCCTGTGAAAGGGGCTGCTGCTAGAACAAGGGGGAGTGTAAGTGACCTCCAGACCAAGCTGAAGGCCAGAGGATGCTCCTAAGAGGAAGGTCTACACTAGCTTGGATTCTGCCAATGATCCAGAAGAACTGTCCGCAGCCAATGGAGATGAATTTTACCCCAAACTGGGCACAGAATTTTTTACCCAAGAACATGATTTATCCTTCCAAGAAACGGGGTCCCTCTTCTTTTCAAACCAAGACAGAGCGTTCTGACAGGGGACTCAGGCTTTGGCCAAATATGGTTGGTTTGCCACTGGGAGAGCTGTCTGGGAAAAATACAACTGGTTTGCAAGCTACAGAGGTTTCCACCAGCCTGAGCTACCAAGGAACAGCCAGAGGTACCCTGGTGCACCAGTAGAGCTCGTGTGAGTGGTGGTCCTGGAGTTCCTGGAGGAGAGTGTTGCTAACTAGCTCTGTCCTAATGAGGAGCTTGGGGGGTTACTTAGTGCAGGCTCTTGGGACATACTATGAGACCTGTTATAGCTCTAAGGGACAAGCCACATTCTTCTCCAGATCAACCAAAGCTATCAAAACAAACCAGAGGAGGTGCTGAGTGGAATGTCCTTCCTCAGACCCCACGGCAGCACTTCTCTAGAAACCCTCAACCCCACTTTCCTCCATCCTTGATCTCCAGCAGGTCCATTCCCGGGCTTCGGAGCCCAACCTCGCACTTGATGGCCTCCCCCTTTCCACTGGAGGCAGCCAGGACAGGGTGGGCAGCTCCAGACCACTCTTAAAAACCAAAGCCTACCCCTGCTAACGACTCCCTTGAAGTCAGCACACGAAGAAACATCCAAAGGATGACAAAAATAAACCAGGCAGTGACCCTGCCGAGCCCAGGCTTTGCTTTGTAAGGCAATGGAGCTGCCCACCACTGAGTGTCATTCAGCATGGAGGGGAAAATAAAACATAAAATAAAAGCAAAATAAACAAACAAACCTCTTTTTTTGGAGGGTGCCAGCCACCACCTCCGATGGACAGAGTGCATCTGGCCATCGGGGCCGGCTCCTGGCCGGGTGCTGGGGCTGTTTGTGCTGCTGCCGAGGGAAGGGAAGTCACCGCACATCCTGTTGGCTTTACCTGGGGTGACCCAGCGGGGAGGCCGTGTGAGCTTGGCTGGTTGACACTGTTTACGTGCGAGGGGGGCAGCCTTCGTTAGGTTGCGATCCTAACGAAGCGGCCAGGGACACGGCCGCTCCGCGCCTGAATGCCCTCCGTCCCCTGGAGCAGCCAGAAGCTGCTTGCACACGGGGATCGTGCTTGGTTCATTAAAGCATCTAAATAAAAACATCATCCCTCTGACCCACCAACTGATGCTCCTTTAGCCAATTCCCTTCTTTTTTTTTTCATTCCCTTTCATCAAGGCTATTTTACCTCAAATTAGCGTCAGATCCGTCAGAGCGGATCTGTGGGATGGGGGTGACTTGTTCCCACAGCTAAGCCGGCGGTGAACTCAATTTAGCCTCATCTCTCTGCTTGTAAAGACCTTATTCAGATGGAAACTTAACAGATTTAAGTAACACTATTTGGGACCTAAATCTAACCAGATCTCTGTGAACAAACATGGACTTGCCGTACACGCAATTCCTCGCCATCCANCAGTGAGGGTGACTGAACACTGGCAGGGGCTGCCCAGGGAGGTTGTGGAGTCTCCTTCTCTGGAGACATTCAAAACTCGCCTGGACGTGTTCCTCTGTGATGTGCTCTAGGTGTTCCTGCTCTGGCAGGACTAGATGATCTTTCAAGGTCCCTTCCAATCCCTGACATTCTGTGATTCTGTGATTCTGTGTTGCTCCAGTTTCGTTTCTCATCCATTCTGTCTGGAACCTGAAACTGAGTGAAACCATACAGAAGAACAGGCTCTAAGGGGAGAACTTGTAGAGAGTAGGGCAGGTGGTTGGACTCAATGATCCCAAGGGTCTCTTCCAACCTGAATGGTTCTAAGTGATGGTAACTTCAGCAGAGGTGGCCACAGGGACCCAGCAGAGGAAGACTTGCCATCAGAGTGTCCTGGGCAGGAGCTGGTTGGGATGCCTGGCTGCATCCTGGTCCCCAGGGGAGGATGCACTCAGCCCTGCATGGGGTGTGCGGTCCCCAGGAGAAGGGAGCAGGGTAGGTATGGCAAAGTGGATCGTTCATCTCTAGGTGACTGATCCTACAAGGATTTGGGGGCTTTTGGTTTTTTTAGCTCTTCACAAAGCTGGCAGTGAATTTTGATTAATTTTTGGACAGCCCTTTGAAAGGCTGACGGGGAGGTCTTGTAGCGGCTTTGCTCCTGCCCATTTACCTTTTCCCTTTAGATTTCCCAAACAAGGCTACTCACAAATGGTCTCTGCAGTGCCAAGAAACTCCTGTTTCCAAAGCGGGCCCTTGGCACCCCAAGGCCTTCTGGCAAAACAGGAATCATCTCATTTTCTCCAGCGAACCACGGCAAACGCAAAAGGAAGCTGCAGAAAGCGCAAACACAAGGATGAGTCACGCCAGGGCAGAGGAAACCCTCAGGGAAACAGCTTCTAGGGAAAGGCACCTCCATGAGTATTGTTTGCAGAGCCCTTCCTTCCCGCCAGCAGTGGTGTGGCTGTGAGGAGCGGGGTATCACAGCACCCCACGGGGCTGGTGCAGCACCCTGGCAGCGTGTGTACCCCCACCAAGGCAGGGCTGCCCAAGCCGTGCTCCCCACATTGTGCTGGGAAGAGCGAGGCAGTGAGGTTTGGGTTGGAAGGGACCTCTGAAGGCTATCTAGTCCAGCCCCCCCTGACGTGAGCAGGGACATCTTCAACTAGACCAGGTTGCTCAGAGCCCCATCCAAACCTGACCTGGAATGTTGCCAGGGATGAGGCATCCATCCCCATCTCTGGGCAGCCTGGGCCAGGATCTCATCATCCTCATAATAAAATAAGTTCTTCCTTATATCTAGTCTGAATCTTCCCTCTTTCAGTTTAAAACCACTACCCCTTGTCCTATCACAACAGGTCTTGATAAAAAGTTTGTCTCCATCTTTCATATAAGCCCCCTTTAAGTACTAAAAACCTGCAATATGATCTTCTTGGAGCCTTCTCTTCTCCAGGCTCAACAGCTGAACCCCCCCAACTCTCTCTGCCTGTCCTCGCAGCAGAGGGGCTTCAGCCCTTGGAGCATCTCTGTGGCCTCCTCTGGACTTGCTACAACAGGTCTATGTCCTTCTGATGTTGGTGCCCCCAGAGCTGGAGGCAGCACTGCAGTGGTCTACCCAGAGCAGAGCAGAGGGGCAGAATTCCCTCCTATGCCCTGCTGGCCATGTGTGACAGGGCACTGGTGTTAATAATTGTTGCTGAGCTCTCAAGGCCCTTCCTGCTCCTCACACTGTCCCACCATCAAGCAGGCTGGGAGGTCACAAGGAGTTGGGAGGGGACATAGTTGGGACAGCTGACCCCAACTGACAACAGGGACATTCCATGCCATGGGACGTCATGCTCAGTGTATAAATCTGGGGAAGAAGGACAAAGGGGGGAACATTGGGAGTGATGGCATTTGTCTTCCCCAAGTCACCATGACACATGAAGGACCCTGCTTTCCTGGAGGTGCTGAACACCTGCCTGTCCATGGGAAGCAGGCAATGAATCCCTTGTTTTGCCTTGCTTGTGTGAGCAGCTCTTGCTCTACCTATTAAACTGTCTTTATCCCAACCCACGAGTTTTTCTTCTCACTTTTACTCTTCCTGTTCCCTCCCCATCCCAACCTGGGGGATTGAGAGAGTAGCTGCATGGTCCCAGCTGCCAGCTGGTGTTAAACCACGGCACCTACAGCCACCCTGAGCACTGCTGGAGGCTACTTAGGAGAAAGTGAAAGCACCAAGTGATTTCATTTACTAACTGGTGTAAATCGGGAGCTGGTGGCAGGAGGGATGTCAGTGAGGCCATGCAAAGTGGTGGGAGGGCGTGCAGGGGAAGGTGACCAGGGAGAGATAAAGGAGGAGCAGACCCAAAGGGGCGTAAGGCCGGTTCCAGCTGCCTGAGTCACTCCACGCACGTGTGAACTGGTTAAAACCTGGGCACGGAAAGCAAGAGGCAAGGGGAAGCGAAATGGAAAACAAAAACAAACACTGGAGGAGGTTGGGCAAAGCAGAAAGGGCAGCTTGGGACAACCTGCCCCCGGGAGGGACGAGACTGACCCCACCACCAGAGCATTAAACAGGGTTTAACACCCATCAGCTCTCTGGGAAACAAACCTGCAACCCCTGCTTAGGTGTCCGATGGAGATCCCCGCGTTCGGAACGGCATCCTCGCCGCTGCACCCCGCAGACCCACACCACATCACATGTGAGCAAAAACCTGGCATTTTAAATGCTACAGTGGGTCAAGTGGCATTATTTCTTTTTTAGCTTTATGAAAAAAAAAAACCAAAACAAACCCAAAACCCCCAAAAAACACCCCCCAACCTCAACAGATTTGCCTGAGAGTAAAAATACTACTGAAACTTGGCAGCAGTGACTGTGAGAGATAACATCGTTAAACGGGCACATGCAGAAAGCAAGTGTTAGAGCGGACAAGCCCTCAGCACCCGCCTGGTTTCCTGCTGCTCAACCCCCTCCCCACCCCCTGTTTCAAGGCAGGAACGGCGAAGGGTTAATAACACAGCAAAACACACACCCCCCACCCCAGCCTGCCACCCACGTCTGAACGTCTTAAAAGTTCACCTTCTTCTAAGAAAGAGTCTGGAAAAACATATGCAAAGGTAGAGGGTTCAAAGGGCAGGATGAGGTGTATGAATCAGCTGAGAACCCCTGCATCAAAGGAAGGCAGCGCTATCAGGTATCCTCCGTGGAGGAGCTAGAGCACTAAGGGTCTGAAAAGCCATAGTCCTTAAACAAATTAAAATAAAACCATTAACTCTGATTCCTCTCCACCACCCCTACCCCAACAGGAGCCTGTACAGAACAAGGAGATGTTTCCACCAATGGTTCACCCCTGATGCCCACCCAACTGGGCAGTGCTGGGAGCTGCAGCCCGACAGCACACCTTTTAAGCTGCTGCTGAGTTACCTACTCCACAAGGAGCACAAATTGAGAGCAGAACCAGCCCAAAGGAGCCACACGTCATCAGCTGCTCATCAAAACTAACATCCTGAACTCAGACCAGGCTTCCTCTGCCTTCCCTGATTTATTTAAAGCTGCCACAGGCAGAGAAAAGCTCATTCAAGGAGCTGTCACGTCCAGTGCCTGAATTTCAGGCATCCCAAGCCTTACTGCAATCGCCGTCACCTCCTCGGAAAAGCCCAGGGTCCCAGATAAAAGTGCTGTCCATAGCAGCAGTCACAGTTGGTCCCCGTGGCTTCCTTCCTCCCCACCAACCATTTTCATTATTGGTGACAGAAAAATCCTGCACCTGCAGGAAACCCTCTGCCAAACTGACAAGGTGGTTTCTTCTGCTGTGGCATCGGCAGGGAGCAGAGTCAAATCCAGTTGGCAGCTGGTCACAAGTGGTGTCCCCCAGGGCTCAGTGCTTTAACATCATCTTTATCAACAACCAGGACGAGGGGATTGAGTGCACCTTCAGTAAGTTTGCAGGTGACACCACACTGGGTTGGGAGTGTGGATCTGCTGGAGGGTAGGAAGGTTCTGCAGAGGGGTCTGGACAGGCTGGATCAATGGGATGAGGTTCAACAAGGCCAAGTGCAGGGTGCTGCCCCCAGTTGAGGGCATCAGCACAGGCTGGGGATGAAGGGATGGAAAGTAGCTCTGCTGAGAAGGACTTGGGGGTACTGGTGGGTGAAAAGCTGGACAACGTGTGCTCAACGTGGTCAGCAGGGTGAGAGGGGGGATTCTGCCCCTCTGCTCCACTCTGGGGAGAACCCCCTGCAGTGCTGCGCTTGGCCTTGTTGAACCTCATGAGGTTCACACGTGCCCACCTCCCCAGTCTGTCCATGTCCCTCTGGATGGCATCCTGTCCCTCAGACCTGTCACGCCACCACTCCACTGGGTGCTGTTGGCAATCTTGCTGAGGACATGCTTGATCCCACTGTAATACCCCTTCCAAGCCAACCATCGTACAACCCCATCCCGTGGCCACCTCCCAGCCAGATCCAGCGGCAAGGAGGGAGAGGCTGAGAAGAGAAAGAGGGCGAGATGGACACAAGGAAGGGATGGAGGGGGACAGCCGGGTGGTTACACACAACTGGGAACCAAGGCCATGGCTACAGGCTGGGGGGAAAAACAAGGGCCTGGTCCTGGGGAAGTCTGAGGTGACTCACCCATTGTTATCTCGTCCAGGATTTGAGTATCTTTGCGTGAGGATCTTACCAGCCTCCAGGAGGACATCAGGAGGGGCAGCCTGTAGCAGGAACCTGGCTTAAAGCACTATGTGACTCATAAACACACCTGGATGAATTTATGCTTGGGGCCATTCTCTCTTTCTTTCTTTTTTTTCTAGTTCTCCTTTTTTTTTTTCATTATTTCAGCTGAGTTACACAAGGGATGATCCCGCCTTTGCAGCTCTCTTGGCCCCTTCCAAACTTGAGGAAAAAAGGAAAAAAAAAAAAGGCATTTAAATTTATTAACTTTCCTGACAAATATAGACATGCTTGGACTTCGATTTTCTGGGCAAGGGAAAAGATACCCTCCAGAGAGATCTCACCCAGCTTTTCTTAACTGCTCTGTCTGTGAATTCATCTCCTACATGAGGGTACATATATATTCACCCCATGGAAATACCATCTACCTGGAGGCACCGCTCGCTCAGTCAACTGGAGTTTGGGATGGGAGCAGAAGAGGGTGTAAGGCGTGTCAGAATCACACCTTTTAAACCCCCAGGACCCTCTACTCCACCTCTTTTCTGTTTTTTTTTACTATTTACTCAAGTGCTACAGAAATATTTAAACTTGGGCACCTTCCCTGACTGAGTGTGGGATGACACCAGTCCCTTTTGAACATCCCCAGGAACACAAGCCCAGACCGATGGACTTCAGCGACAAACGAAGGCAACAGCACCCCCAGGAAAAAGGGGGTGATCCCCCACATGCTAAATCTGCAGATAAAAAGGAGGAGCCTGGGCTCTGTGATCTCCTTTGTGCTAAATACCACCAACTCCTTGCTTTTTCCTCAAAGTGTCTCTCTCCACAGTTCCTCATGCCTCCAGCTCTGTGGTTTCCCAGGGATGAGACACGTGTCGTCATGCCAGACCCCACCAGCCTGTGTCCCCCCACCAACCCACACCCTCGGCACAATGAAACCACCAAGCAGCAGCCCAGCCAGCCAGCAGAGTCTCCATCCACAGGGATGCTCAAAATTTGACCCAATGAAGCTCTGAGCAGCCTGAACCTACCTTTGAAGCTTTTAGACCTCCAGAGGTCCCTCCTGACCCAAACTCTTCTGCAACTCACTCTGCAGTTACTGCCAGCCAGCTCTGAAAGAAGAGAACGTGCCTTATGGATTACAAGTTCCTACAAATTTGAGAAAACGAGTGGCTGGATAGAAGAGACAGCTCTCACCAGGTCCTCGTGGAGGAAGAGGATGCTGTGTAGGTTAAACTCTTCACTAGAGTAAGGAGACCAGGTGGTGGGTGGGAGAGCAGGAGGCTGTGTGAGTGCTTGAACCAACAGGAGAACCTCAGCAACATCCCAGTCCCTGGGAAACACCCCTGAACACAGCTCAGATCCCGAGCAAATCACTCTTCTCCAGTTCTGCTGCTCCCCAGATGACTTTTCTCCTACCCAAGCCCCACGGACAGACCTTATGAAGGAATTAGACTTTGCCACAGACCTTGGTGTCATGGTTCCCTGTTAGCTGAGCTCCATGGAAGGGGACTGCTTGAGCTGTTGGAGCACGGGCAGCAGCACCCTGGCCACAAGCCATGTGGGCCACGACCTTTTTGAACCTGGTTCTCACCTCCCTCCCAGGACTCTGCACGATCTCCTGACGACCACATCACCAGATTGCACGAGGAGATTAACTGGGTATCACTCCTAGTGCCAACGGACAGGCGTCTGGTTTCCAGTGTTTCGGAACCAAACTGGAGGCTGCACTATTAAAGGCCAGACATTTGGGTTGTTTTTTTTTTAAAGCTTTTGCATAGTTTTGCCAGCACAGATGACAAATGTAAATAGAATATTGCATTTCAGATTAAATATTGTATGTTCCAGGCTGAAGACACCCTCCTTTGCATTCACATCACTGCTTTTGGCCTGAGCACATCACCGAGGCGTCACCACCTTCGCACGGTGGATACCCTCTTTGATGGAAGAGTGTTATGGATACGGACTNAAGGGGGAACGGTTTTAAACTGAAAGACAGTAGACTTAGGTGAGATATTGGGAATAAATTCTTTGCTGTGAGGGTGGTGAGACACTGGCACAGGTTGCCCAGAGAGGCTGTTGCCACCCCATCCCTGGGCCAGGCTGGATGGGGCTTTGAGCAACCTGGTCTGGTGGGAGGTGTCTCTGCAGGGGCTTGGAACTAGATGATCTTGAAAGACCCTTCCAATCCAAGCCATTCTATGATGTCCTCCTCACAGGACCAAGAGGAGAGTGAAGAGTTACCTAGGCCCCAGCATGCTCATGCCAGCTCTTGTGTGGAACGATCAGAGGTGAGATCATGGAATCACAGAATGGTTTGGGTTGGAAGAGACCCTAAAGACCATCCAGTTCCAAACTCAGTTCCTCTGAAGGTTCCTTCCAACCTCTACAATTCTGTGATTCTGTGAAAAGGGCAGCTCAGTCCTCATTCCTCTTCAGCAAACCCCCTGGAGGCCAGGCTCCATGTAGGCACCTGAGTAAGCCAAAACATTCCACCATAAAGATGGACACGCAGAACTGAGGTCAGGGAGCACTTGTGCAAGAAGGTCAGATGTACAAAGTGGCAATGGCAGGAAGGCACAAGGCCTCTGAGATGCTTCCTGAATGCCATGGGTGAGGAGCAGGGAGCTCAAACCGCTGCTACGAAGGAGGAAAACCTTCCTCCCCGCAGTGTATAATGCACAGGACATGGCTGCCTTCCTGGAGGCCCGTGGAGATGGTGAGGAGAGAGCAGGCTATGGCAGAGGTAAACAGCAGCCCTGCTTTTGGAGAAGCAAAAAGCCTTGAGTCAGCTCCATTTACTTTGGGAGACACTTTCCAGCCCCCACACAACCCTACCTCCAGGCTTTCTCTCAGCCTTAACTCTTAATGCCAAACCCAGGCTGAGCCAGAAGAAAAAGCCTCTCTGTCCACAGACTAAATAGTCCTCCTCCTTGGAGAAGACAAGTGCCAGCACTTCAGTTTACATTGCACATTGCTTTCCAGCCCCACATGACTGGGTTTTCTCTTTCCCTCAGCCCTGACCCTCTCCCGAGGCTGCAGCCCTGCCTTTCACACAGAATCACAGAATGGTTGGGGTTGGAAGGGACCTCTGGAGACCATCTAGTCCAAACCTCCTGCCACAGCAGGGTCACCCAGAACAGGTTGTACAGGAACACATCCAGGCAGGTTTTGAGTATCTCCAGAGAAGGAGACTCCACACCCTCTCTGGGCAGCCTGTTCCAGGGCTCTGCCACCCTCAAAGAAGTTCCTCCTCATGTTGAGATGGAGTTTCCTGTGTTCCAGCTTGTGCTCGTTGCCCCTTGCCTTGTCAACAGGCACCACTGAGGAGAGCCTGACCCCATCCTCTCGACACTCACTCTTTAGCTATCAATAAGCATTGATGAGATCCCCTCTTAGTCCTCTCCTCTCCAGGCCGAACAGACCCAGGATTCTCAGCCTTTCCTCATCTGAGAGGTGCTCCAGTCCCTTGCTCATCATCTTCATAGCCCTCTACTGGACTCTCCAGTAGGCTCCCTGTCCTTGAACTAGGGGGCCCAGAACTGGACAACTGGAACTTTCCCAAAACAAGCCTTCTCATGAGAAGGACTCAGGCATCAGCCCTCCACTGAGTTTGGCAGCCCCTTCCCAGACCTGCAAGCTCTGGGCTTTCTCTTCTATCTAACCCAACCCTTCCTTCCCCACAACAAAAACACATCAGGAGATGACTCTTCTCCCCAGACAGCCCCTCTCCAGCCACTCTCCACCTGCAGCTTCCAGCCCCAGCCATATCCCTACACTGAGGGCCAGCCGCCTGCCAGAAAACTTGCCACACCAAGAAAGGCTAGAAGAACGGAAATCATGAAGCCTACAAGAGAATTTCCTTGCTGGAAATATTCAAGGCTTAGTTTGACATGGTCCTGGATAACCTCCTCTAAGATCCTCCTTTCAATGAAGGTTGGACCCAATGTGTCCCTGTAACATCACACACACACAGAGCCTCCCTGAGGAAGACCAAACCTTGTGGCCTCTGAACCCAGAGGGCCACTGGAAGGTTAAATGCACAAACAAATGAAAGCAACAGAGACCAGAAGGTTTACAAACAACAACCTTAACTGTTATTGAGTTTTCAGCCTCACCCTGATGAGGGTGAGGGTGATGGTAAACCAAAACTGCATGTTTCATATAAGGTTTTGATGAAAATTTGGAATGGTGGCATCACGTTAAGACCAGAGCAAAATCCTTCTGTTTGCTTTCCCTTTTCAGTAGCCAGTGAGTGCATCTCCCTGTGGCACAGCCATTTCTGTGCCTGTTACTGCTCATCAGCCCCACATACAGACCACTCGGCTCAGCCACCCGTTGGGTTGGCATCAGAACGGTAGTCACACCTGAAGGACACCCTGGGTATTTCACAGACATCAATCCATCCAACTTCCAGCAGCTTGAAAAACTGCATGACACCAAATGCTCCCAACTTCTGCCCCTCCCAGAGGCAGCCCAAAGTGTCCAGAACTTCAGAGTCAACGGTGTGGCTCATCCTCCACCACCATCGTGCACCCTTAACCACGGAATCACATAACCACGGAATATCAGGGATTGGAAGGGACCTTGAAAGCTCATCCAGTCCAATCCCCCTGCCAGAGCAGGAACACCCAGAGCAGGTCACTCAGGAATGCGTCCAGGCGAGTTTGGAATGTCTCCAGAGAAGGAGACTCCACCACCTCCCTGGGCAGCCCCTGCCAGTGTTCAGTCACCCTCACCATGAAGAAGTTTTTCCTCATATTTAACTGGAATCTCCTATGTTCCAGCTTGCACCCATTGCCCCTTGTCCTATCATTGGGTGTCACTGAGAAGAGCCTGGCTCCATCCTCCTGACACTCACCCTTTACAGATTTATAAACATTAATAAGGTCCCTCTTCAGTCTCCTCTTCTCCAAGCTAAAGAGACCCAGCTCCCTCAGCCTTTCCTCCTATGGGAGATGCTCCACTCCCTTCATCATCTTGGTAGCCCTTCATTAGATACTTGGCAGTTTCCATTGAAGACCCAGAGGAACTGGAACTTGCCACCACGTGCTAGATGTTGGAAGCCTTGGGAACGTTTATTTGACTTCAGATTCATTCAGTTGCTGCTTGAAACTCTGCAGAAAGAGACTTTTTTTTGCTGGACTTTCAGAAAAACCTGTGAGCAAGTTAAAGACAGATCCACCAGGAATCGGGTGAGCACAGCTGAACCTGCAGTGGGCCAGGGATGGACTTTCACCAGATCCCTTCCACGAGGTGACATGCTCAAAGCCCAACCACGGAATGACAGCAGAAGGGGTGCCCCCCACCAACTCCCCACCTCTGCACACGAGGCCACCTCTAAGCTCTAGTTCCTCTTTCCACCTCGAGCTGCCTCAAGGACGGTACTTCCCATCCTCTTAGATGGCTACTCCAGAAATTAGCAGCTCACACCGATTGCTCACTCCGAGAGGTCACACTCACCTATCAAACCCATGCCATCTGGGGCCTCTGAAAGATTAACACAAAAAAAAAAAGAGAGAGAGACAAACAAGAGGGTTATTAAAAATTTAACTATATACCATATTTATTATCAATCCACAGGATAATCTGATTGCTACATGAGCTCATAAAAGCTATTTCACCTTTACAAAATTAAAAAAAAAAAAAAAATGTGCCACAAGGATGTAATAACTGCTGATAACCGAGGACTGAATCTTAAAATTATAAATTTGCTGTAGAAAAGATTAAAAAAAATTATATTCACTTTAGAATTTTACTTTGAATAAAATATTCCCCTGTATAAAAAATAAAAAAGCTTGCTCTGGTTAGAATTAGAGTATTTTTCTTCTTCTTTCTTTTAAATCTGGGAATTTGCATAATATCTCTGTAATAGGTTTCTCTTTTTTTTTTTTTT
>VZTM01004887.1:34455-79599 GCA_013400555.1 Jacana jacana | reverse complement strand
TTTTTTTTTTCTTCCTTTTTGTTTTTTTTTTTTCCTATTGTACCAGGCGGCATTCAAGCATAGCAGATTAGAAACAAACATGAGAAAAGCAGTCTTAAAATGTATGAAATTCCACATGGGAAGTTTTCACTTCCTTTCCTTTCCTCTATTCTTTACAGAGACCTCAGCAAGAATAGCCCTGGAAAAGAATACAGGTGGGGAGAGACCTTCAATGTGCCATTAAGTAGAGCAAGGTAATAAAAGGCCTTTCGTAAGTGCTTTCTTAATAAGGTGCAGAAGCAGACTGCAACGTTGCTAGTACTGCACTATGTACAATATTCACAATAGATTTTTATTTCTTTTCTTCTTTTTTTTTTTTCTTTTTTTCCTCTTTATTTAAAAATATTCCAGCTAGTTCACATTTTCTCTTCCATTCCGAGGCTTTCAGTTCCATCACAGCCTTGACAGCAAGAAGCGCAGCAGCACCACTTCCCTCGTGGTCGGTTGGTCCTCTTAGGAAACACTGGAACCTGTGAGCGGGCCAAAGTTCTAGGGGTTTGGTTTGTTGGTTGGTTTTCTTTTTTCCCCTCTACAGGGCAACCTTGGAAATCCTCCTGGGTTCAGCTGTACGTTCTGATGGCTGGAGTCCTGAGTTAAAAACCACTCCTGGCACCGGAGAGTCGGACACAGCAATGTGTTGGTTTTTTTTCTATTGCCAAGGCTTTGACCTTAGAGATTTGTCTCCTGTGCGTCAAGGGATGAACCTCTCTCCTAGAGAAACAGTAAAAATACAAACCCAAACAAAAATAAAGCTAAAAAAAAACAAAACAAAAAACAAAAACAAAACCCCAAACAACCACACCAGCAAAAGGCTTAGCAGCTCTTGACTCTCGACTGGGTGATGTCTGACGTTTTCTTGATGACACTGGCCCGCGTCTCGCGGTCCGGCCGGCTGCTGCTCGTGGAGGCTGTGGATGCTACTTGTGGCAGAGGGATGTCTGGGAAAGGGGGCCAGGAGCTGTTGTAAGGCAGTGGGCAGCTTTCCTCTTTGATGGTGACTTGGAGGTCAGGCTTGTTGGCTACAAAAGTTGCCATGCTGGGAAGCATATGAGAAGTGTTCCTCATTCCCAGATTGCTGAGATACTGTTTGCCTTCAATGTTTTTCTTCTGCCAGTGAAGTCGTCCCTAAAAAGGGGGAGGAGGGGAAAGGAGGAAAGGCTATATGAGCAAACAAGACTTTACAAAGTGCTTCAAGTAACATGGTGAAGATGAAAACATCTCCAAAAGCCTGAGCCTCTAGCTGCTGGCTTTGA
The DNA here is from genome assembly GCA_013400555.1 of Jacana jacana. Lineage (NCBI taxonomy): Eukaryota > Metazoa > Chordata > Aves > Charadriiformes > Jacanidae > Jacana > Jacana jacana. Next base: position 78,307 of record VZTM01004887.1, on the reverse strand, counting down.
ACGTCTTTGCTCTCAGCCATGTCTCCCTTTCTGGAGTCGTTTGCCTAAGCCCTGGGGGCTCTCCAGCACTCCAGAGGCTCTGCCTGCTCTTCTGATGGAAAATAAAGGCCTCATTCCCAGTATGCCAGGGGAAAAAATGTGGACAAGGACGACCAGTGGCTCAGATCTACAACTGGAAGCACCTCCTCCATTACCAGAGAGGCAGTGTTAGGTTGATGCCTCGACTCACAAGATCTTAAAGATCCCTTCCAACCTAGACGAATCAATGATTCTACAATCCTCCTGTCACCAGGCAGGCACTGAGACCCAAGATCTCTCAAACAGCACCACCAGAACTGTCAACACAGGTGAGGCTGCTTGGAAACCCACCGTCACTGGATGGTGTGTCCCCCATCCCAGAGAGGAGGTGCACCAAGGAAAGATGAGCATCCAGTCCTTTCCCCATCCCACGTGCAGCAATGGCACATTCTCTAAAGAAGGTCTGGGGAATCATCATTTGCAGTCAAAGTAGAGGCTCCACCATAACCAAGGCAAAAGAGACAAGACCCAAGACGGTTCTCCATGCCATTACACAGCTGCACAACCTGCAGATCTCCAAGGAGGAGGCTTCAGAGGGCCTTCTAGGGGGTAGGGCAGGAGAGAGATTTGCAAGAGGCCTTCTTTGAAAATGCAGCTGGAGCACAGGCCATCTAAGTGCCCTCAGGGAGCTTCCACTGGCCTCTGAGTACTCATGGAGATCGGCAGGTCTGGTCACTTGACCGCAGCCCCAAAAGCAAAGGCGAGTGCTGGTTCTGCATAGGTGCAGCTCAGGAAACATTCACGGGGTGGGTATTTTCCTCCACGGATGCCTTTCACCCGGCAATACCCAACTGACTGCTCGGGAAAGCTTTTTGCCTCACATACCTCAAACATTCGAGCTACATTTCTGTCATACGTGAAAGCATTTCCTCCAATTGTATGAGTTCAGGTGCCATTGAAGGAAAACAAAGTGAGCATGCTTTCAATCAGGATATAAATACTCACTAACTGGCAATGTCAATGCATCATATTAACAAACTAGCTGGCACTGCTGATGGCTTGCTTAGAATGACTTACTACGCTTATTAATCTCCTTGTAGTCCGGACAGACGAGGAGGAAAGAACTTGTGGAGATACCCATTCTGTGACAATCACCCAAATGTCTGTGTCCCTTGAGAGAGAGGCAGTCTTCCTCTGGTTTTGCCCCCCAGCTATTATTAAAATGAATACTCCACCAGTAGACGGAGTTGCAAATAGAGCAGGGGGAAGAATACCTTGAGACCTTGCTCCAAAAGGCTAAAAATCCAGGAAACACTTACCTCTGCATTTTCTTCATCGCTTGGAACGCTGTCAGTCGTTTCACTTTCTGTCAAACAAAGCAGAAGCAAAAATGAAACTCACTCTTCTGTCTAAGGTAGCAAAATCCAGCTCAAGAGGCCTGATCCACTTCCAGCAGGCAGGAGCAAAGAGTCAAGCCAAACACCCAGTAAACAATGGACAAGCACGGACCCCCTGCCTCAGCAATCCAAGGGCTCTACAGCACAGCTGCACTGAACAACTGGAGTGAATTCACCATGGTTACTACAGTTAACATGGCTACAGCTTAAAAAAGACAACAACACAGGGGGAAGAAGTAGGTCTGTGTGTTTTCTGGGCAGAGGGAAGAGCCTCCCACAAGCCAGGGACGTCCCTCCCTTGCCCTCTCTTGGCAGCTCCAGGCCTGGCAAAGAGCAACAGTTCTGTCCAAATCCTAATTTTTATCTCCTTGCAAAACCAACAACAACTCCACCCCAGAGGAGATAAGTGTGCTTTTGTTTCACAAACTGGTATCTCAGCCTGCTGCCTCAAGGGCTTGTTGTCACTTCTGATGCTTTATTACTGCTGTTAGACTTTGCTCTCCTTTTGCTCTTGCCACAAGTGCCCAGCCTCCCCCCCTCAGCCGATTTCTCAACCCTTCACCCACCATTCGAGCGCGTAGAAATGCTGCTATCTCCATCCCCATCACTTTCCTCCACCACAGACAGCCTCCCTCACCTTCATCACTTCAACCAGGGTGCAAACACAGGGGGCACAGCTCCAGCAGGATGGATGTCCTCCTGCAGCTGAATCCCCCCCTCTTTGCAGAAGAGCCTGAAATACAGTTATTTTGACTATTTTCAAGCAAGCATGTCTGAATGTAGGTCTCCCAGCACCTGAGAATCAGGCTCCAGGCCCATGGACTGGTTGAAGAGTGCCAAGCCCCAGATACATCCCAAAGGGGCACAAATCCCTCTTTTCTGCTTCATGCCTTCCTGTTGCCTGGGAGGATAACCCCANACCAGTTTCCTCTGCACTCGCTCCAGCACCTTGATATCTCTCTTGTGTTGAGGTGCCCAGAACTGGACACAAGACTCAATACTATCCAGTCCCTAAAAAGGAGTACAGGAGAGATGGGGAGGGACTCTTGAGCAGGATGAGGGTGAATGGTTTTAAACTGAAAGACAGTAGACTTAGATGAGATATTAGGAAGAAATTCTTTGCTGTGAGGGTGGTGAGACACTGGCACAGGTTGCCCAGAGAGGCTGTTGCTGCCCCATCCCTGGGCCAGGCTGTATGGGGCTTTGAGCAATCTGGGGTTGTGGGAGGTGTCCCTGTCCAGGGCAGGGGGCCTGGAACTGTATGGTCCTTAAGGTCCCTTCCATCCTGAACCATTCTGTGATTCTATGATTCTCTATCTATCAGGCTTCCTGCAGCATTCAGAAATCTTTCTCCAACCAGCCCCCACCAGGGCTGAGCAGACAGGGCACATCCACACTCTGAGCCAATGGGAGCCCAGAAGTTACAAGGCCGAAGGAATGATGCAGTGAGTTATTGTAGCAGGACAGGGAGCTCTCAAATCCCAAATTTGCTCACATTTTAGCCCATGCAGACTGCTCTTGAGACTGTACCGTGGTCCTGCCTTCTCCAAGGCCATCCTTGTGCTCTGCATTGGACGTAACAACAGGAATGCTATGGGCACACAGACTGTGTCTCATCAGTTGTGCCCCTGCCCCTTTTCAGAGAGACTGGCAGCACCTTGCCCTTCTCTCAAGGCTTGGCTAAGCATTAGTTTAGGCAGAGGGATGTAACCCAACAGAGTCTGAATTGCTTTTTCAGACCCCAGGAGCTAACATGCACTGAGAAAGTCCTTTTGAAGCAAGGAAGCCAGCAGCTCAGCTACTCCAGAACTACTGCTTCCAAAGCCAGCACCTCCCCTGTGCCAGAGCCTCTGATGCAGTAAGCAGAGGAGCAGTCCAAATTATTAAATCTAACCACAAAGCCCTGCAAAGTTAACACTCTGCAGGGCTTCTCATCCACTGGCCTGGCTAGACAAGAGATGTGCCAACATGATTAAGCTGGCTAATTAAGCCATACTCGGGGCAGGGAAGGAGAGGCAAAAATTAATCTGGGCAAAGGAGAAACAGCCCCAATCAATAGGAGGAATCCACACAGAGACAAGAACCAGATATTCCTTGACATGAAGAAACATGTGGCAACAAAAAAAGAATGATGCAGCTGAAAAGGAATCCACTCTTGGTGTTTATACATAACAAAATGCTGAGCAAGAGACAGCACTATAGTTAGCAAAGCCAGGGAAGCTAGCCACTCGGGCACGGAAAGTTAGAGAGGTTATTTCAGCCAAGGAGGTTACTTGAATCAAAGAGAAGAGGAGGCTGACAGGAACAGTCTTGGTATTAAAAACGTAGAAAAAACCCTTCATAGACGTCAGTGGAAATAGGAGAGAACTCAGACAAACTGGTATCGTTTGTCTGATCAACGTCAGAAAGGAACCTGAGGTGGGCTTGAAATAAACCAGATTTATGTAGGACAGCTGATACCTCAGGCTGCTTTTTGTTGTTGTTGTTGTTGTTGTTGTTTCAGAAGAGCTAAAGTAACTGCTCCTGCACAGCTGTTAGGGTCATACTCCTTCCTGCGGTTCAGCGGCCAGGGCTCCCCTGGTTCTCCTTTATGGCTTTGTGTGGAGCAAGGCAAAGCCAGAGATAGTCACAAGAGTGTCCTACAAGTTTCAGGGTTCTAACAAACCACAGACCAATCCTCAATCCCGCCTCAAGGGCAAATGCATGCTATAAAGAAAAAAAAACAAACAACTTCATAGAACAATTTGGGTTGGAATGGACCTCAGGAGGTCTACAGCCCAGCCACTTGCTCAAAGCAGGACCAGACAAAGGACTGTATAAGGTTGCCCAGGGCCATATCTAGTCAGGTCTTGAAGAACTCCAAGGATGGAGGCAGCACAACCTTTTTGGGTATCCTGCTCCACTGCCTGACTGTCCTTCTGGTGAAAAAGGTGATGTTTTTCTTTTATCTAGCTGGACCAGGTTGTCATTTCCATTTATGCCTGCTGTTTCTCGTCCTCCTGCTGTGCACCACTGTGAAGAGCTCTGCCTTCTCAGTAACATCCCTGCAGGCAGGGGCAAGCCACTATGAGGTCCCCAAAACCATCTCTTCTTCAGTCTGACATTTGGTATGTCCTCAGAGAGTGAATGCTCATGCCCCTTGATCATCCTGGTAGCCTTTCCTGGCACTTCTTCCCATTTTTCCCTCTGGATGGTGGCCCTGCCCTCATGCAGGTGTCCCCTCTTTGGGGTCAACTGTAAACTTCTCAAGTGTGTACTCTAGGACCTACTGAAAAAGGTATAATATAAGACTTGTCCCAGGACAGACAGAATCACAGGCACAACCTTGCAGTACTACACTTCTTACTGGCCTCTAACAAGAGTAACTGAGATGCTCAAGACCTGCCAAAACGTGTTCAAAAAAGCACGTCAGTAGCATGAAATCATCTCTGTGTTACCTGAGTTATGGGCTAGCAGGTTCTGGTATAAGGTAGCATCCTGGTGGCCTTCAGCTGTCCTAAGACAATGAGGCTTGAGCACAAGTGCTTCAGTTATGCCTCACTTTCCCTCCACAGGCTCGCAGTGCTGACTTCAGGGGAGGTAGCTCATAAGCAAATCACTGAATTGCCGAGGTTGGAAAGGACCTTTCAGATCATCTAGTCCAACCATCAATCTCACGCTGATAAAACCCATCAACATATCACCAAGCACTATGTCAACCTGCCTTTTAAATACCTCCAAGGATAGTGACTCCACCGCTTCCCTGGGCAGTCTGTTCCAATGCCTTGTGACCCTTTCTGTGAAGAAATTTTTCCTAATATCCAATCTAAACCTCCCCTGGTGCAACTTGAGACCGCTTCCTCTTATTCTATCACCCACTGAGAAGACACTGACCCCCATCTTGCCCAGGGAGGTGGTGGAGTCACCCTCCCTGACTGTGTTTAAGAGCAGATTAGATGTGGTGTTGAGGGATCTGGTGTAGGGGGGAACTTGTAGAGTAGGGCTGATGGTTGGACTTGATGATCCCAGGGGTCTCTTCCAACCTAAATGATTCTATGATTCTATGATTCTATGATCTCGCTACAACCTCCTGTCAGAGAGTTGTAGAGAATGAGAAGACTCATGCCAAGTGAGTCAAGTGACTTGCTCGTGTCAGGGTGGTTCTCCTGTCACCAGACCCCTCCTCTCTATCATTCCAGCCCAAGCAACCACCACGGCCAAGACAGGGACTTGTCTGCATTCCGAGAATTTAGATCCTGGAGCTGAGGTTAAAAGAAAGCATCACTTTTGTGTTCCCATCAACGAGAAAGGTTTTGCAAGAAGCATTTGGAAAGAGGACAAAGGTTTCCAAGGCCCTGTCTCCCAGCTGCTGATAAATTAAAGCACCCTCATCCCCTTCTGAATGCTCTGGCCATTACAGACTAAACACATCAGGAAGCGTAATCGTTTATCAACATGTGTCAGACTAACATTGGAGGCTATTCAAAAGAACATCTTCCTATTGACCCGGACCCAAAGATAAAAATTCCTAAATATATATATTCTAAAAACGTGTCTGGAAGTCATTTCAGCCTAAAGGCAAAACCACACGTAAAATCATAAAGTGCACGGGGAACAACTAATACTTAACTTTGCCTACAAAGATCACACTTATGTTTCTGCCCTGTTTCTTGGGGCTTGTAAGCTAGCAACATGGTAAAAAACCCAAAGGACAGGTTAGATCTGAAACTTTTTCTACTTTCAAATGTGGCTTTGCCCTGCTTCCTACGGAAATAAGGCTTATATGATTGCAGGGACTCTCCATACATAGCATGCCCACGTGTGCATTTGCGTCTGTTGCCCCCTAACCACTTCTGAACACGCTGTCAGACCTGGATAAGGGATAAACGAGTGCCAAAGACTCTGAACTTCCTACCCACTCTATGAAAATAAGGGGCCAAGACAGAAAAAGAGAAACCACTAGCACCCTGACTTGGGGAAAAGCTTGTTATCTCACCCCTTTTCAGGTATCAGAGAATCCAGAGGGGAGGCAGACGTTGGAAGGCAGCTGTCCACAGCTCTGCTGCTTTGCAGGACCACTCCTTATCAGTGGTTACACGGCTGTTCTACTCTGCAGACTGTTTGTAATGAGACAGATCTGCTCCCCCCAGGGCCCTCGGCTCCACATCTACATTAGAGACCATTACTGCAGCCCTCAGCACTTTGTGACCTCTGAGGACACACGCAGCAGAGAAGACCTTTAATCTTAAGTCAGGGGGCAAGGGGGACACACTATTTTTGCAGCATACTGTTTGTACCCACTAAAAACGCCACTCTAATAAAAGATGAAAAAAGACCTCACTGCATTACATCTAAAAAAGGTTATTTTTCCATTAGTCACAGGCTAAAATCTGCAGCTTGTGCTTCCAACCTCAGACCTGCCCTATGTCTTTCCAAGGTGAAATGAGCAGAGGACGGTGAGTTTTTGAGTTTCATGAAAAATGCAGAAGGTGGCCAAACAGACATTTGTGGATCTTTGCCAGCCACCCTGGAAGAGCCCCCCCTCCTTGTCCCCCAAGTGTCTTCCAAACTTTTCCAAAAATCAGAGTGTAAAGCAAGGCCAGGGTGCTTACCTGCATAGGACGAGACGGGGGAGATCTGTAGGGGGTACAGCTGGCTCATGCTGAGGGGCTGTTCATCGCTTTCTGTTGTCACCTCTACTACCTGGCAAACATCAGGAGGGTTGGCAACTATCACCTGCTCCTCGCTGCTGCCATCAAGGTGAGGCTGTCCTACAACTTGGGGACAGAAATAAAAGAACTGATTACTCTCAACACCTTGACCCCGCTGGTCCTCTAAGACCCTATCCTTGGAGCCTGCCTGATACTTGAGTGGGCCTTCAATACCTTCTCAGCAGTTCCTTCCATGCCCAGTGGGCCTTCTACAGGAAACCTGTGTGACTTGCTTAGTTTCCATGACCCTCAGAGACATTTTTTCCCCCCCACACTTCTACAGGGAAAGACCACAGTCACACTTCTTCTCCACCCAGAACCGTGGTCTCACCAGGACATGTGGACTACAGCCACCTTCCTAATCTGGTAAAGCATCCTCATCCAGCAAGCTGCCCACATCCTCTGGATGCTCTCATGTAAATTATGTGCTGGAAGAGCAGAGCTGGCATGCAAAAACCTAGCCACATGGTCAGGTAAAACATGGTGCGACTCTGATTTATATGTGACGTGTATCTGTGAGACATTTCTCCCCGAGTCAGATGCTTATTCTCAGTGATCCTTGCAATGCCAGCGATGGTGTGTAAAAAAAGCCCAGTTTTACCTGCAGTCTCTAATACCCACAGTCTGTGACAGAGCTACACTCTGGTTAGTTATCAACAGAGGGTTTTTCTATTCCCCCAGGAACATGGTATTTAATACAGAGGAACATGATTTATTTCTACAAAGTGGAGGCACTGTGGATGCTTTTTGCAAGTGTCCTGAAATGCTCTGCAGGCATTACTTGTGCTACACAACATCCCTTTGCAACAGGGGACTAAATGGAGGTTAACGAGAAGTTCCTGAGCAAAGCAAAACTAGGGTGAAAGCCAGGATCCCACTCCTCTGAAGCTGCTCCAGACAACTCCCTCTGCCCTGTACAACTCCCCTGTCAACCCCAGCAGGATGAGCTGCATCGAGCTGAAAGCTAGATCTGAATATCAGACAGGGATGGAGGTGTCTCAGATGATGGCTAGTATGAATCCACCAAGAGAAAGCGAAGGAGTACAGGTATTTTTTCCCTGGAACACAAAGCTTCAAAAGGCATAATCTCCACAGAGACAGATTCTGTGCAAACAGGGTGCCGTGGTGTTAGAAATTCAGACAGTACCTTTTTTCTTTCTGTACCAATGATGAGAAAAAAATGTGGGCAATGAAACACAGTAGATCTTCACATTCTTCTGTTAAGTGACAGATAATTGCTCTCATTATTAATTTTAAAAAAGGCAAAAGATAGCATCTATTCCTGGATGAACCAAGATGAATATACATGAATGCAAGTGTATATATATACACACAAGCCTTCCCTGCCTTCTCTGTTTAGACAGGGCTAGAACACAGCTTTTTGAAAAAGAAGAGCAGCAGGTTTGTTCTCCCAGAGAAAAGCTGCACATCCTTTTGCTTTGGGAAGTGGCAGGTAACCACTGAGAAGGCCCCCAAAGCTGGATGTATATTTTATGAGACAATTCCAGCATGAAGAAAATGACATAAATAGCGGATAATCTTTTCTTTTAGAAGTTGAAATCACTACAATTTTCCTCCAGATAGTTAATTTCCACTGTATTTTCACCTTTCCTGGCTTTGACACAACTTGCTTTTCATTGGGTGGGGTGTGAGGTCAAGAGCACACACACAGAGAGTTAATTTTTTATCTGGGAGAAACCAACGTTGTGCAACCCCGTCAGGGTACGAGCAGGCCATCTGCACTGTTTTATCTTTCCCCTCGGTACCTGACAAATTTTTACCCACCCTGAGAGATAACTTGCACAGCAAAAATTACTGCTCGCTCGGGCAACGTGCCACCACTTTCCCGTGAGCTGCCTGGATGTCAAAAATGCTGCAGGTGCTGTTTGTCTTTCCTTCCCTCCAGCTGACTTCCCTCCTTCCTGCAGCACAGAGCTATTTTACCCTTTTCCCCCACTGTTTACATTAAAATCCTGCTCGCAGTCCTAAATAAGGACTTCTCTCTCCCTTCTGGATAAGCAGCACGCTTCACAAGCCATTAATTAAACAACACTGGCTGAGTTACCCACCCGAGCCTTGCCGTCCTACCCCCAAAAATGGACTCTGTGAGTCACAGAATCAGAGAATGGTTAGAGATGGAAGGGAGAAAAATGAAAGCCCTTAAGGTGCAAACCCAGCTCTGTTCTTCTGAACCTCTTGCTCAGTTTCCACAAGAGGCCTTTGACCACTTTTAGATGTTGATGGTGTCGCTATGGGTCCTGTCCTGCAAGTTAGTGAGGTCTTCTAAGGTGCAACGTGCATTCACCTCAGCATAAAATCCAACAGGAGCTCAGCACACACTGTGCTGTAGGAAACTGAGACTGCAGCAAAATAATTCCCTCTGATATAAGGGGATTTTAGGGAACACCAGTTACGCTCCAAAGACTGCTCTTCATTGATCTCTGTTTGACTTCAGGACTGTAAAATAAAGCCAAAGTGTATGAAGTTCTTCCCTGGGACCGCATGTTGGCCTTGGCACGTTTCAGATTTATTTATGAGTCAGTCAGTAAACAGGAAGCACTAATAGCACTAGGGTGCTATTCCTTCAAGTTATAAAACACTCTGTAATAGCAGGAGCAACAATCACGCTCTAACACTCTTAACAGAGTAAATGAGCTGCCATAAAGAGAGGAAAACGAGGCACAAGCTCCTCAGCCACAGAAGTACTGGAGGGGAATGACTATGCAAAGCCCTGAGACCTAGGGCACGGGCATCAGAAACTGTCAACACACAGAATTTCTGCCATCTCTCCAAACAGAAGACTAACATATTTTTCAACATATATAAAAGTGGAATTCTAGAGAAAACGGTATATGGGTCACATTTTAGGAACCCTCGCTGCAGTGACAACCTCAGCCAATAAAGAGCTGTCAAAAACCAGCCCAATTATTCTACCAAGAACCAATTATTCCCATGCTGAGATGACAGCTAATTCCTCATGTACCCGTTTCTAAATGCAGTCTTTGCTGATCCTTGCTGTTAGTGACGTTAAGAACTAACTCTGCTATTGAGCTGCCAGTAAAAAGAACCAAGTTCCTCCATTTTATCTGAAGGTTTAAAGCTCCAAACAAAACGGTGGCCTAGACAAATCTCTGCTTGGAGCGATGGGAAACCACCGTCCAACTGGAGTTTAACTCCTAAGCGACACTGACTGCAGTCTACTCCTCATAGCTATGGACAACCCTGCAGAGTAAATCCACGTCAGGAAAAGCCACCTGAGCACCCCTGGAAATGCTCTGCTTTCTGGGGAACCACCACTACTCGGAGTCTCTGCAAGCTGGAGGGGAAGCTGACCTACAACCAGGAACTGGCGTGGCTTGGGCTAGTGAAAATTGTGTAGACCCGACTGTAACTGTGGTGTTCTCCAAAGGGCAAAATCCTGATAGAAAGCTGAATTTGGCAGAATCAAAGGGATTTCTGAAGTCACCTGCATGCTTAGCATATAAGAAAAGCATTGAAGTACTTACCTACAAAGTTCACTGTACTGTCAACTTCGGTTTTTATACTGGAGGACAGGAAATAGTCTGAAGTGACATCATTTAGCCCATTAATCCCAAAAGATGATTCAACTGGCTCTTGCTAGAATGAAAACAGTACAGTTGGGTCAGGTTGGGTTTATTTTAGGAGCCTGGACTAAGTTCATCCCTTTGTTCTGAGACAGTAATAAATCTTATCACTTCTGCCTGCCATATACCCCCTTGCTCTCCGCTAGACACGGTCTTAGAACGTTGGTTCTCTGAGAGGAAACCAGAGTCTACTCCATTTCCAAATCTTCTGCTTTGAAAAGAAAGCTATTCTTAATTTTCAGATCTAGAGTAAGCTTCAGAGAGCAAGAAATTAGTTTGCTATTTACTAAAAGAGATTAATATTTGGAACAAACAAGGAAGAAACATTCCTTTAAGATGGTACTCTATTTAATGTTCATCCTCATTCCCTTCCAAACACGCTCTACTTCTTAGGGCTCCCGGAAAGGAAACCTCAGCTTCTGTACAACAATTACTAAATCCTAGCTGTGTTTTTTCTCTGCAGCAAGCCTGAAAGCAAACCCAAGTGTTTACACTAAATACAGCCTTTTAGATCACATCACAAACAGCACCACAGGGCAGTAACTTTGGGAAAACACCGCCTGTTCTACCCAGACTAAACCTCCTGCAAGACACACCTCGAGCTCTGGTGCACCCGTGTGGGAATCTAAAAGAAATCCCTTTGGAAACAGAGACTAAAAAGTTTAATTCCAGCAACTTGGGATTTCTTTAAAAAGCTATAAACACATTTAAAGGATTATCTACAGGTCCAGCCTCCTCCCCAGTCCTGGCTTCCTTACAGGGTTATCCGTTGAAGTCTAAAGACTTCTGTTCTTTCTCTGGGCTGGCCGGGTCACCCTGTGAGGGAGGTTCTGCCTCGCTGGTGACCCAGAGACACCCACAGAAAGGTGCCAAGCTGCCAGTTGGCTCTGATGCCACCCATGGTCTGTTTTCACTGCTTTAAAGTGCTTGGGCAAAGGCAAGCCTCAAGACTTGGGGTGCCAGCCCTTCACAGCACTAACCATACGAGCTGTTATCACAGGGACAACACTGGGTATGGCGTTGACAGGTCTTTCTCCTGGACACAATACACCATAACTCAAAAAAGAGCTGCCACTTTGACATGTCTGTGCCTTCCCAGCCATGAAGTAAGGCCATAATGCAATCATAGAATGGTTTAGGTTGGAAGGGATCTTAAAGATCATTGAGTTCCAACCCCCTGCCCTGGGCATGGGTACCTCCCACTGGACCAGCCTGCTTAAAGCCCCATCCAGCCTGGCCTTGGAGACCTCCAGGGATGTGTCCAATCAGCCACCCTGTCCCAGGGCCCCTCTGCCCGTCAGAAGGGTGTAAAATTAGTACTAAGGGCAACTAGGTCTTTGATGAGCTGCACCGGCCTGTGTCAACCTACAGAACAAAGAATTGGAGAGCTGGCAAAGATAAAATTAGCTGCTATTGATCCACTGAGGATTGCTGACTGCAGAGACAAGTTAGGGCTGCACGCTGTTGTGCAACCCCTCAGCAAACACAGCAGCCCCCATGGGAACCTTCTGTGTCCAGCACCTTGCTCAGCTTTACCAAGGCTCGGGTACTGGGAAATGTATTTAATGCTGACTGGGAAATTTATTTAACAGCCCCTTTCAAGCTGCAGAAACAAACATGCATCCTCCAACTTGGGTGATGGTGCCAGGTTGATGAAGGGACTTGGACACTGGCACAGTTGGTGTTAAATCACCTAAATTTTCGGTGCCCAGATGTCTGCTGGAAGCCTAAGCTAAATGCACAGGGAAAGGTGTCACTTAGATTTAAAAAAATGTCTCAACGAGGGGCTGCATGCATAGTCAAATGGATAAATCTAGGATAAGGTAGAAATTAGGCCTCAGGCAGCCAGCTCAGCCCTTAATTTTGTTTCAAAGAGCCTATTTTTATCTAAGCTACTCAGACACACTCTATTCCCACTGCCGAGAATTCACATCTTAATGGCCATTGTCTGTTTGCCCCAAACTTCATCCCTACCAGCAGTTGCTGTGGGAGTCCTGCTGTGGTCTGGCAGTGGCAACAGGAGGGAGGTCTACATGAGAACTCTTGCTATGCTGAAGTCCCTTCGCAGACTTGCACTTGGAGGTTCAGCTTCTCCCTTGGCTGACGTTACCCCATTACCAGGCAGATGGTGGAACAGCCTCCCACTCACCTCCGCCTAAAGGGAGGCTTTCAGGGTAAACTGCAAGGCGTTCCATGGAAAACACACAACTCGGATCTCAGGAACTCACGTCCCTGAGTGAAGCCATTACAAGCAGAAATGCTTATAATTCCCACTCTAGTGCTCAGAAATGTGCATTTGCATTAACTCATCCACCGCCCTTCCCCGCTATTATTGCTTTCAGTGTTCAATAGTCAGGTGAACAGCAGCTGAGCGTGGAAAGAACACCTATTTTAAAATCCAGGCACATCTGGAGGCCAGCATGTGTATGGATTTGTCAGAATAAGGGGGAACAGACACAGGCTGCCACCAAAGTCATGTTCTACCAAGCACAGGTGGCTATGGGAGCCAGAGAGGATGGTTAAAAAGTGGTTCCTTTCAGGTAATTTAAAAATCACAGTGTTCTGACATGTAACTCCACAACTCACAACTGCCAGGAGAGCCTTTGCCCTCCAGACCTGATTTCAGCTGAGTTTTCCCAGGTTCACCTGGCCCAGAGCATCTCCTGGCCATCGGGTGCAGGACCCATGCCCAGGTGTGGGTGGCACAGCCCTTCAGGAGCGAGCAGCAGGGGACCAAGCTGCCCTTCTGCTGCAGACACGGCTTCTACGAGTGACCCAAGGACACCGATTTCACCAAAGCCTGAAACCTTTGCAATTTGCTTTTTAAAAGAAACCTCGAAGGCAGACTAAACCCTGCTGGTATGTCACAGTGGCCACCTCGAAGAGGTGCTCAGAAGCGTGACAGCTAGGAGACACCACTCTTTGTAAGCAAAGCAGTTTGGGTCCTCCCAAAAAACCTCAGGCAGCGAGCGACCCGAGGAGCTTTACAACCCGGGTGTTACGAAACAGGAGCGGAACGTGCAGCTCTGACAAAACTTCTCCCCCTTGCCCAAACTGAAACGAATTCCCCACGCCCTACACGCAGAAACTAATTGCTTCAAAAGGTAGCTCTATTGTTCAGAAGCATTCCTTCCCTAATTACTGTATTCCTTCTCACACAGACAAACAAATGGCAAACGTTATCGGTGGAGGCTGCCAGTTTTCCAACCTCTGGGCGTTGCAACACACAGGGGCTGTGTCAACCCCTGACGTCAGTGGAGGCTCTAACAGCCTTCACGTTTTGGAAAGGAAAAAAAAAACCACACTAAACCAACAAAAAAAAAAAGCCAAAACCCACCCCTAAACACTAAAATCCACCCCTAAACACTCAGTGTAACTGTAGCCTTCTTCACCAAACCACAAGCGTGAGAGATTTGCAAATATCCACCTCAATATACTATTGGGGAGCTATAAAAAAAGGGAAATTGCAAGCCCTCACACTATCAAACAGCCACTTCTTACCTTAATTTGTTTGAATTTGTCATCCTTCTCAGACTTTGTTTTCTTTCCTGCAACAACAGAAGGAAGATTTCTTAGAATCCCGTGTGCCACCAGTCGTCCTCCCCACCTTCTATATTCACCTGGACACAGACCCAAAATAGCAGCACCTCCTAGGAAAGGGTGAAGGCGTTTTGCTTCATTTTAAACCCACCAGGCAGTCAAAATTTTACCCTGGCTTTGTGATTCGTTTTGAAAAGGGCTATAAAAAACCAAAAGAATCAGGATGTGACTGAGAAAAGCAATTGCAGTCCAAAAAAAAAATAATCAAGGTGAAAAATACAGAAGAGTGACAAACTAAGCAACAAAGAAGGGGGAGAAAAATACTCTTTAAAGGGAAAAACTCAAAATATAAGTCTTGTTGCATTTGTACCTCACTGTATCTAGAGGAAAAGGGAGATTGTTCAGTGATTTAATATGTGAAAAGAGAGCACAATAAACAAGTAAATAGTTGGAACCTGGGGGGGAGTGGAATATATATATTATCATTAATGCAAAAGGAGTTTCTGCAGTCATGCAGAGATTTGAGAAAGCAGAAAACTGCCCAGTGTATGAGCCTCACCAAACGCTGTGTGGCTTGGCAGACCCCAGCGTTGCTGCCCCCCCTCTGACCCGCCGAGGGCCTGACGTGGAAGCTCGGACCTGCCGGTGCAAGCTCAGCTCTACCCCACTGTTTGCACAGACGTGTCCCAGGAACTCCTCCCATCTCTACACCAAGACAGCCCCGAGACTTAGAACTGTTTGCAGCCAAATTCTTTGGCTCACACGTAATTTTAGCCACGTGCCACACAGAAAGGGCATGTGAGAAAACAGACACAGCCCAATATACGCCAGTTTTATACTAACTAGACTGACTGCAGCATCCCCTCCAGCTACAGCCCCATCTCCAGAATCTCAGCTTTCATTGTGAACTTTTCTAGTTCTTACAGCTACGAGAGGAATCTGCCACAATGGGATAAGTTATGGTTCAGGGAAATCACAGAATGGTTAGAGTTGGAAGGGACCTTAAAGATCACCCAGTTGCAACTGGATCCCCTGGGCAGGGACACCTCCCACTACAGCAGGTTGCTCAACTATGCCTGAACATACGAAATACACCATTGACAAGATGCTGGAAACAACTTCAAAGCAAATGCTCTGCCCTTCACACATTGATTTCCCTTTTGGAGTATGATTTTGGCCCAAAAAAGACAAGAGTTAATCACTTCCAATCACACTGACCTTAAACTGAAGATGTGTCTTTCACATCTCCATTTAAGAAATTAGCAAACTGACCTACGTGTGAATTAAAATGGATTTTAAGGACCATTGTACATTTGGTTTGCAGGTTATCTTTTTGTCCAAAAGTCCTAGACACCAGGGGATACCAGAGGACTAAGGAAGGCAATGGTTTATTCCATAAACCAGTAAGGAAGCCATAAGCAAGCCAATGAGCCATGAAGAAGCCAATGTTTCATGAGTATTTGGTTTCTTGTGAAGTAGAGATTGACCTTCTGGTTAGATCCTCTCCTGGCAAGTGGGAGACCTAATCCCTAAACTTGGGGATTCAAACGTAGTTTCCCATTTCAGCATAATTATGCTGTGGGGGCTGGTTTTTCATGGCCTAATGCAGCTATGCAACTAACAAACTGGTTTCACAGTTTAATGTTCTGAGCAGAGCGTATTCCTCCTGCTCAGCTTGACAGAGGACCAGCTTATTCCTATACTTGGTTGAAAAAAAGATACCAAAACGTCCACCCCTGTAATCTCAATGAGCCGTAGTGAGTTAACTGCACTGATCTCCAATACTCCCTTTATCAACTTCCTCAACTGAACAACACCTGGGACCAGCATCTGGACACAACTCCTTTGGCTGTAAGAGAACCAACACAATTCACACAGGCCACCAGGTTGGGGGTAGCACGTCTCTTTGATCCCCTTTCAGAGTCCTAACTGAAGGGAGCCCATTTTTCATACTGCTGCTGCTAAGTTCTGGGGGAAACCTGGATAAAAAACATCCAGCTTCCCAGCAGAAGTAGAACAAGGACATTTTAGGGGCCCCAAAATAACAACACTGCCCCCAACACCATTTTCACGTTGACAAGCTCTCCTCTCTACCTTTTTTGGAAGGTCTTTCTGATAACGGCAGCATCCGGTACACCCTGAAGGCATTGTTTCCTTTCTTTATGCTTTTGTCCTTCACTTCTTCTATGTCAGGCAGCGAATTCATAGCACAACGGAAGTTTGCCTTCCACGTCTTTGGATCGGGTTTATCTACTCCTGACTGGTATTTTCCTAAGCAAGAAAAGAAAGTTAGGCACACACGAGGTGTAACTGCAAACCTAAGGGGAATTAATAACAGGGTGGGTTAACTTCAAGGTACCAGCCTTTGGTTCCCAGGACAAGTGCTCAAACAATAGCTGAGGTTGCAAGAGAGCGAGCGGTGTGATCTCACTCCCATGCACGTGTCTAGAACACACGATGAAGGGTTTCTGCTCAAGACAGACCCGGGGCACTGCCAATCAGATGCGCCTCCACACCAACGTGGAAGAGCTTGCACAGCATTTACCTTTATTATGCCTGGCTCAAATCCATAGAAAGGCATGGAAAGCCTAAGGGCCCAAGTCTACAAAGTGCTGAGCGTGCTCTACTCCTCACAGTCTGGAACCCAATCTTGTTAACATTTAAATCAATTAAGTTTTACTGTGTTCCTCAATGCAAATGAGTTATGGCCCTTCAATAAAGCTGGAGAGTATTGCAGACCTTGAAAAAAGCACTTAAGCCTCCCACAGATTTACAACCCTAAATTCACCCTCTGTGTTAGTAAAGGCAAAGGCAAGAAAGAAAATATAACTTTAAAAGGGAAAACAATGTGGCAAATCTATCCTGCAGAAAGAGAGTTCCAATACCTGTGTGAATTGCCCAGTTTCTAAATAAGGGAGCATCTTTTTCAACATCCCACCCATGTCTTGCAGCATGCATCCAGGGAATCTGAAAAATCTTCTTCTCCTGGAAGGGAAAACAAACAGGAAATGCCAACGCTGATTGACTTGAGGGATCTTCTGATGACTTTAAGTCACTGATTTAAAAACACAATTCCAGCACCATCAAGTGTTTTGCTTCCTTCTAACCCAGTGTCATTGAACTCGGTAGGAAAATATCCACTGGCGTCACTGAAAGCAGAATACAGCCTCAAGTGCACAAAATACTCAGATGCCCCTTCGCAAGCAATAAGCCTGGTGGCTTTCCAAGCTGACACATGGGTAAAACACGCAGCACCACACATTTCTAAACATTCAAATCAAGGCTGGTTTTGGCAGCACAGGCACTTTCAGGATTAGAAAAATTAGATATGAAACTAAACAACCAGAGGAACCGAGCAAATTCAAGGGATTTGGAATTCAGGCAGTAAAATACTAACACAGTGACGGAACCAGATCTCTCAAATTTATACACCAAGCAAACAGACGTATGGATCTATCAACTATTAGACATTTCTCCAGTGGGGATAAAAAATAAGGGACACCCATGTGAAGGGGTGGTATTGAAGGGAGCTGGATGTATTTTAGCTTTAAAACTTTAGGCCAAAGAGAAGTGCATTTAAAGCAACCCGAAGGAAGGCGCTTTTAAAAGCATGTGTAACACTCAACACATGGTTAAACCAGAGCATGCCTTATGTGGTGGAGGCATAAACCAATTCCCAAAGGGATCAGAAAAACTCAAGGAAGGCACCACACTCGTGACAAACAACTCTAGACAGGCAGCTCTCGTTTAAACAACTGCACTGTAGATGTCTGTGGTCAGGTGAGATGAATCCTTTGCCCTTTCCCCTTCCTCCAACAGCCACTTTTCTTCCTTGACTGCCTGGTTAATATTTTGCTAATGTCAAGGTTTGGTTTATTTCCCTTCCTTTACACGTGATCCCCTTTTTTTTCTTTCAACCTGCGCTGTGTATCATCCCTCAACTCCTCCTCCTCGATCCCTTCTCTCGTTTACATCCACTTGTTCGGAACTGCATTCTTCCCTTCCCGCTTGGCTTCACCTTTGGTGCCAATAAATCTGTTGTGGTTTAGGCTGGGCTGGGCTGGGCACTAAACAAACGACAGATGCTCTCTTTTAACCTCTCTCTCTTTGCTCTGAAGAGAGAGAATAAGGGAGGGAGAGACTCACAGGTTGAAAAGAAACTAAAACGACTTTAATGAAATATTAATAGTAAAAGATAGTAATATCAACAAGAAAATAATGAACTATATACAAAACCAGTATTGAGCTGCATTCATTGGGGTGAGGATAAGTCTCCTTGCCTTGAGTATCAGGAGGATGGAGCCAGGCTCTTCTCAGTGACATCCAATGATAGGACAAGGGGTAATGGGTGCAAGCTGGAACACAGGAGGTTCCACTTGAATATGAGGAAGAACTTCTTCACAGTGAGGGTGACTGAACACTGGCAGGGGCTGCCCAGGGAAGTTGTGGAGTCTCCTTCTCTGGAGACATTCCAAACTCGCCTGGACATGTCCCTCTGTGATGTGCTCTAGGTGTTCCTGCTCCAGCAGGGTGATTGGACTGGATGAGCTTTCAAGGTCCCTTCCAATCCCTGACATTCTGTGATTCTGTGACTGCCCCCTAAACTCTGATGAGCATGGAAACAAATTCATACTTCCACAGAAAACTATTTCTATCAACAAGAACTTAAAAATTGACCAGATAAAAAGTTTTCTCATGCTTAGTGGTAGGAAGAGGGTGGAATAATGGTACACAACACTAGGGAGACTATCCCGTTGGTGTCCTATTCCATACGATAACGCACAAAGTTCTACAGGAGCTAGCAGACCGAGCAAGACTCCAGACATGGCACACTGTCATCATCAGCTGTAGTCACTGCTTCCAAGGAGGGTGCAAGGGCACCCTCAACAGCACTCTAAGTGTTCACTACAGCTTTTTCTATTCATTACACAAAGTTCTTCCCAATACCAGACACACGGTTTTATAGGGAATGATAATACAAATAAGAAAAACACAGAATCCACCTGTATTATAACTTTCTAATACACGTGTAACTTTACACACCTATTCAGAAATTACAGCTTCTCTTATCAACTATCAAATACCTGATCATCTCTGAAATCCTGTAAGCCTGCTGGTTGCAGCAGCACCATGTGCTTGGGTGTTCTGCTCTAGTTTGCCTTATGCTTTCTGTTTAAAATACTAACTTTTGGTTTCACACACTGTGAAACATTTACCTATTTCCTTCTTCAGCTGATGCTTCCTAATAATGACCTTAATAGGAAAAGGCTCATCAGTGCTTTCTCTTAGACCTGGAAAACCACGTGCTGCCTGGTAGAGCATTCCCTTACTGGATATTTTAGTGTCACCTGAAGTCAAAAGTACAACCCACTCAACTCCTGCAGTGTAACAGGAACTGCTACCAAACTCCAGTGGGGACATCACAAGGAAAAAGGTGTCACACCCTTAGAAACAGGCAGGAGGCGGTGAACAGTGTTGAACACTTGCAACCCCAGCGCTGCAGAATGCTCCAAGCAGGTGAATGAGTGTGAGACCACACATTAGCTGGGAAGGCACAGGACAAATTTTAAACAGTCTGGAGGGTAACACTCCAAGCACCCTTCAAAGCAGCGGGTCGCCTCTTGACTCTCGTTACGGCTACTCTGAATATTTACACTCTGATTTCCTTTTCCAGACCCACAAGGGACACTGACCTCCCATTATCCCCCTCCTCACACCACCTCTACCCTCTACTGAACTATGTCATTTCCTTCACACCTCCCAGCTTTGTCTCTCTGGGAGGGAGAAGAAATTCCCTTCCTCCCTCATGCCACGCAGCAGGATAACATTTGCACCAGGAGGGTGAAAGTAGAAATGCCTTATGGAGAGGGGTCTGTTGTGGAGGGGAATGCAAAACAGGAGGTATAGTGTGATCAGCTGAGAGTAGAGAAAGGAATTAGGTAAGTTAGCAATACCCCATTTGTCATTTTTAACTGAGAGAGGTTTAATTCCGCAAGAAGAAGCAGCTGGTGACAGCCCCAGAATGGTATTCATTTCCTTAGTATTTAAATCTTATTTCCTTAAAGCTGTCCACACAGACAAGTGAGATTCTCTTGCTAATCTGACCCACCTTCTTTTCTATACCGTCAACTGGCCTTTGCCAAACTGATTAAAATACTCAAACACACAAATCCCCAAATCCTACAGCCTCCAGAGTCACTTCTGTGGGTCCAGAAGGGGATACAGACCCCAGTATCACCCATTCCACACATGGCTTGGTTTATGGTCAGGATTTACAGTAAAAATAGAAATATTTTTGGTGTAATGATTCACTGTTGGAATGAATGTTTAAACGTTTTTAAACAGGAACACTCAGAAGCACAACCAGCCTGTGGAGCACAATGAAGGCAACCCAGAATGATGCCAATCAGACTCCAGAAATGAGGAATCAGAGTTTAATATACCTCAAGGCAGGCCACTTAGCCTGGTATCCTCCTTTAATCCTAAGGATTATCCTAACTACTTTAATGAAAATGTTAATAAACAATGAAATAAAAAATAATAAAAAGAAAATAATAAAAAAAAAAAGCATATAGAATATACAAAACCATATCAAGCTCCCAGGATAACAACCACATCACCAGCAGCATCAGGAAAAGTCCCAGACTGGACTGGGTGCCTGACAGAAGCTGGATTCCAGCTCTGGAGTCAGGGATGCTGGGATGGGGATCAGAGGCAGAAGAACAGACAGGGTCCTCCTCAGACATGGGCCACTGAAGAAAGAGGGCTGACCCTTTGACCCCTCAGCTTTTATACTGAGCAGGATGCAGATGGGATGGAATACCCTGTTGGTCAGGTTTGGGTCACCTGTCCTGTCCCCTCCTCCCTGCAGGTGTGACCCCTCGAGGCTTTTCCATTTCCAACCCTCCAAGGGGGCAAATAACTCAATTCCCTGCCCTTGGTTGTTCCAGCAATAAGTACAAGCCAGGGCCTCTCTGCACCCCCTGCCTTGGGGTCATCGGGTCTGATCTCTGCCAGAGTGAACAGTTTCTGGACAATCTGCTGTCCATGTCAGAGTTCAGGCAGTCAGCAGAGGCCCAGCTAAAAAAGCAAGATCACAAAACAGAAAACTGGTTCTGTTTTACCTCAAACCAGGACACCTGGTATCTTCCTTCTGGCAGATGCCAGGGCTTTGTTGTAGGAAAAAAAAAGATCGATTTCAAAATACTCTATTTGTGAGACAGGCCTTGGTCAATATAGAACATGCAAACTAAGGGGAAAACCTCCTGCCAACTCCTGCACGCAAACAGTTTACGCCGGAAGTACTAGGCAAAAACTGCTGTAACAACAGTATCAGAGGGCTGCAAACATCAAACAGTGTGTTGTGCCTTGAAAACCGCCTTTATGAGCTGCTGGGATGAGCCTGGAATTAAAAAGCCCTTGATGCAGTGGCAGCATCTTCACACTGCACAGCAAAGGAGGTATGTACGTCCCCAGGATGTACCAAGGAAGATTACGTGAACAAAACCTGCAGGTGACATTAGATTTAAGAGTAATATGCTCAAATCTGGAAATACTCTGCCCTACTAAGGGCAGAGGAATTAGGATTGGGAGAGAATGGCCAGTGAAGAATGGGAGACATGGACTGTCAGCAGGGGAGACCTGACATGAAAGTGGAAATACTCAAGGAGGAGAATCCGTAGGGACCCCAACGTGGGATTCAAATGACAAAGACAACAGTAAAAAACTGGTCTCTTCCTCCTCTTCAGCTGTGACCCCATTATGCAAGAACAAGGACCTACTCAATTCACAGGGCAGCTAACCAGGGAATGGATAAAGCAATATTTATTTACCCAGCCACAGCACGTGAGTCACTGATGCAGGAAGTTCCTGAGAAACAGAAGTTGTAGCTGTAATTTAAAGGGCTCCGGATAATTTTATAGTCACCAGCATTTCTAACTTTGAAAGCTGCAATGAGAAGCAGTCATCTTAATTGCCACTCTTCTGCTCTAAAAATTAACACCTGAGCACCACAACTACTGCTATAGGGAAGATACCAGACTAACCCTGTTAGTGTCTTAACCAGAGGGGCAGCTCCTACATCTCCACACCTGATTTTGTGCCTTTCCACCCATTTTGGTAATGAATTAGCATCTGTAGCCAAACGTGCTTCGTCCTTTTCAGTGTGGTGAGTTACTCCCCTGTGTACTGCAGAACACATTCAATTATTTCCAGGATTTATTACTGGTCAAAGTCTCAAATAGAGTCCTTGGTTTAATTGAGCCAATTTAAAAAGAAAACAAAACAACAAATCAATATCAAATTGGGCACTGACATTTTGGAGCCCATGCTTATGCTCTCAAAGGGCCTAGAGCTCTCAGTAAGAGGTCAGGACAAGGAATATTAGGTTTGGATCTGGCATGGGAAAGTCCCCATTTCCTCCCAGGTTGAGAAGCATCAGAGAAGTCACACAAGTCTGAAACAGGAGATCATTGCTTCAACCCACCATCTAACACGGAATATAGCTTTCCTCCTCAGGAAAGCATGTTGTTCACATCCCTCTGACACTGCTGGGTGAGCAATCTGCTCCCAGCTTAATAAAAACACCAACAAACCAACTAGCAGAGTCTCTAGAAACTCTTGCTCCAACAGCAAAGAGCTGGAAAATGCTTTCAAAGGAGCCACAAATCCACCAGGCCAAAGCAGGGCGCTGCCAAAGGTCTGGCAGGCGCTGCAGGAGGAACAGGTTCAGCAGGAAGCATTCGGCTTTGCCCTTCCTCCCCATGTCACCCCTTTGAAAACCAGGAATGAGCTGATTTACATATCCAAACCTCAGGCACTGCTATGAAGTCCCGTTCCAGCGCATGTACACACGTGTGGGGGTGCACCTCTCCTTACCTTATTTAGCCATTTCAGCCCCGGTATCGTGTTAGAGTTGATTTGCTCTTCCAGCCAGGGGCGCATCCGCATCCTTTCGACAGGCATTGTAACCCACCCTGGACGGAGCTGCAGGGAAAAAGGGACAAGGTTACTTGTTTTCCAGGTGGAACTCCCAGGCTGTTCCCCCATCTCTGCACAGCACAGACTCATTAAGGTTTTGCAGGCATCCAACAATCACAAATAGTGACTTTGGATCTGTGCAGAAGCAGATCCGAAGACCAACTGAGATGACAAAGCCTTTTCTAGGGTAGAGAACGCTTCTCTGGTACACCTGGATTAGGACAACCTTCACCTGAAGAAAGCACATCATACTGGCAAAAGCTTGTCTGCTGATCCAGGCGAGACACCATGATTCAAACAATTATGCTCCTGAAGAGACCTCATTTGGGCCCACGTACCTGCATTTGCACAAGACCTTTTGTTGCCAACACAAAAGATCTAACCAAAAGCAATTCACAGGCAGGAGGTCTCACTGCACTAGCTAAAATGACACACCTGCTAACGAGAGTGCTTTCAAACGGCTCTGCCAGTCCCATGCACTTGACTAAAAATTAAGCAAAATCTGTTTTACATCACAGCAATCATCAGATCACTTTGGCTCTGGCTGAGGAGTTTAACCCCCTCCCTCCAGCTTTCTCTGGTCTCTCATTTTTTTAGCTGCTATTTTATATTTTGAAACTGCTTAACTAGGAACTAAGTGCTTTACAGCCCCTTCAGCTGCCCCACGACAGGCTGTATTATTCAGTTTAGACTCAAACTGACTTCCCCTGCCCTGCCATGTGACACCGATGCCACTTCCCTGTTTAGAGCTGTAAATTATTGACACAAGAGTCCAAAGTCTTGAACTTGAGGCAGAAAATTTTAAAAACATTAACCTATCTCAGGCACCCCTCTGAAAGCGCTGACGGGCACTAGATGGAGATTAAACCACCGCATTAAACTCCTGTTAAACAGCCTGCAACCCATCACTTCCATGTTCAAGTACTTGCATTTAGGCTGCTGCTTCTCCTCTCCCCCTCTGCACCAGGCTCAGCTCTTTCCTCTCTCCTTTGTTCTTCACATCTGTGTTCTCCACATCATTCTTAACTTCTCTGCTCCGCTATTCTTGTCACCTTTGATCTTAAAAACAAAAAAAAGAAATAAAATGAGTAGGCCACGGATTTGAAAGCACACAGCAATGCCACAAATGTAAATGGGTTTGTTCTTGCTTCCTATGGGAGTACAGGCATCAGGCAGACTAACAATTAGGCAGTACCAAGCCCACACCCAGCGCAAGAGGAAGAAAAACGTTCAAAGTTTCCTCTCATTGCTCCGAGGATATGTATTTCCTGAAACTAATAAGGAATTAAAACCTGAGTGCAACAATAAAGCTCTTTGATGTGTTCAGAGGACTGACCAGCAGCCGTGCTCACACTAATCTCTAGGCAAATATATTGGCATTTTATTTACTACCACGTGGAGCTGGTGACTTGTGCTTCCAACGAGGACAAATTTCTAAAATAGCTCAGAAAATGGTTGCAAATCCTCAGCTCCCTTTCAGGTTCCCAGCTGACATGCAAAACCAGCCAGCCCCAGGACCCGAGGGCGGCTGAGCCCTTGTGCAAATCCTTTCTCTGTGCAAGAGGGAAGCTGTTTTCTGGGCGAGGGTGATCTGGGTGCAGTTGCCACAGCTCCCCCCGTTTGGCACCGAGGGCTCCCACCCCGGTTGCCGAGTGCATACCGGAGATTGGTACCATCTTCCTCTCCTGCACGCTGGGTGAAAGGTGAAAAATGCAAATGGGCACGTACTAAAAACGTGAGCAAATTTTTATTCATCTCTCAAAGAAGAAACAAGCGGATCCAACGATCATCTCAGCCTCGTTTCTGTGTGAGGCATCTCTAAGCACGCGTGCACTTGGAGACAATTCCTGGAAACACCGTGCATCTTCTTCAGCATTTGACACGCGAGGGCAGCGGGACTCGTGTCTTCTGGGTAAGGAGCCCCTAAGACAAATCTCCAGCCCATCTGAATGAACAAATCAGACAGGAGGCAGGAAAGTCATCTTGAAGGCAGCAGCAGCAACGGATCCCACTTGGGGACGGGCAACGCGGGAGAAACAGAAGCCGCCTTTGTGCAAAGGCAACGCATTTCAGGAGACGAGGGAGCTGCCAACAGCTACTATAAGGAAGCAGGAGTAGCTCTTGCCCAAAACAGCTCTGTCTGTCGAGCCAGTCTTCTCTTCCCTCCCACATCCCCGGGGGGCTTCCCCCAGCTGCTGGCCCGCAGACGCTGCGGTGCTCCATCTCCTTTTCAGCACCCTGGGACTCCTCCGGGATTAGCACCCGCAGCTGCCAGCACACACCTTCACATCCATCACCCACACCAATTAGTCCCCAGGTAATCAGAAAAGAGGTTTGGCTTGTGAGAAGGGAGGAGTGGCTCCCAAGATCTGTTTATCCGAAAGTAAAACCAAACCCAGCTAAAAATAATCCCGCAATGATGTTCAGCTAGAGGGACAGTGGGCACCTTCTGGGGGATCGTCCTTCACGGGGGGGTAGGGGGGGCAAACAGCATGCTCCTGCTCATTAAAACACACCCCAAGCTCCTCTAGGAGCACGTGTTGCAGAAAATAAAGCCTGACACCTTCACAAGACACCCCCAGACCCATGTGCCTCAGGAGAGCACTGGCCACAACGGTGCTAAAAGGCGGTGGGTTTTTCAGCAGTTGCACCTCAACGATATCCTCGCAATGAAAATACCAAGTCAACTCTACCGAGTAATTGCCTGTGGGAAATGAAGGTGCCACCCCTCCCTCCCCTCCTGAGCTGTCAAATGCATGATTTATTTGTACAGAAAGAAACATCAACTTCTGCACTGCCTTAAAAGTAGACTGTCAGTCCCTAAGCGGGATTCCTGGGAGTCTTATTTTGATGGCTGCAGGTGGAAGAACCTGAAGTCCATCCATCTTCGAGCAGCAGGACAATCAACTCCTGCCATTAAGACTCATTCAAGTTTGTAAAGACCTATGAAATTCTCCAAAATAGGTAGAAAAGGCTTGTAAAGTTTTGGGGGCCACAATCTAACATCAAGCCAGCTTCACCCTCCATCAGAATACATTCATTACAAAGGAAACCTACAAAGCCAGAAACTAAAGTGGAGCCATAGCAAAGAGCAGACACGCCAGGTTCCTCCACTCCAACTTCTCTCTGGTGTACCCAGTGGAAAGGAAGACACAGAAACAGTGGATCCTTGTAAGGAGAATGAAACATCAACACTTATAATCTGAAGCAGGCTGGAAAAGCAGGAGGACCTATGCACCTATCTCCCATTCCTGGTCCACGTTAACATCATGCTTCCCCTGCACATTTACTTGTAGAAGCAGCTACATGCAGATGGCTCTGGGACAAGTGGACTCCTACCAGTATTTTCAGAGTTCTCACCAGCTTCATCACCACCATGAGCTCCTGAGCCATGGGCACCCATCTGATGTCCTGAGCAAACCTCTCCAGAAGCCCAGTTACCTTCACCAGCCTGAAGCATCACACAAAAAATGGCTTAATGCCTGCCTTGGGTCACTTGGCACCATCTTCCTCCACCTCAGAGAGACTGTGGCTGGATGTGGCTGGGCTGGCAGGAGAGAGGAGCAACTCCACGTCCACCAGTGCCAACAGAGCATCTCGCACTCCATCACTCACACCCCTCATCCTAATGCTACTCTTCTCATAGGCAGCTTTGTGAACAAGAGCAGGGAACCCAGCAGGGATACAAGCAACACTTCTTTCCATAAGGCTTTTTTGTTTGTTTGTTTTCTGTTTGAACCCAGATCACGGCTGTCATCCTGCTCAAAGACATATTGAACAACCCAACTGAGAGGGGAGGGCCCTCCGGCATGGGAGGACAATGAGAAACCCCTTAATCCAAAATTGCTAATGAAGCCCCTCTGTTTTTTTAACCACAGCTTCAAATTTGGACTCTACTGAACCCCAGCATCTCTTTGGGGACAGCACAGGAAAAAGCTTAACGCTCCCAGAGACCCACACCAGAGTCAAACTGTCTGGCATTACATCAAAAATAACTGTTAGCTTTTTTTCTTCTGGTTTAGCACCATCCCATAGTAGGGGAAAGGAAGAATAACCACCAAGAAACACAGTCAACTATTAATGTAGATGGGACTCAAGAAATCAGTTTTCTACCCTGCAAGAAAAGGGGAGCTCATTTAGACACAGAAATAGGGTTACCTGGCAGGAACTCATTTGATGAATTCTTGCCATTCTTAACAAGACACCCAACCTTCAAAGGCCACAATTTTGAGCCATGCCTCCTTACAAATGTATTAAGGCTGGCAGCTCCACGTATATACATCCCCTTCTTTTGCTCCATTTTTATCACCCACCTCCTTTTTAAAGGGGGCCACAGTCAGAGGCAGTTGCCTTTTCGGTGGTGGGAGCTTAAATGTATCGACAGACATTAAGACATCCCTAAAATTTATCCCCAAACAGGCACCAAGCGTGCGAGGCACTAGCCCCAACTCAGTGGCATTTGCCTGGAAGGGGAGGCCACCAGCAGCCTGAGAGGAGCTGAGCCCCACGCAAGAAGCACGGCCTAGGGAAGCGCTGATGCCATGGTTTATGGAGGGATTATTTTGACCTTTTTTGAAGGTTTATTTACTGTACTATGTGTGCTAGTCCTGCAGTCACTTCAGCCCCTATTTTTGCAACTAGATACCACAAAACCATGGTGGTGACTATTCCCTTCCCCCCTCCCCAACAAGCGATAAACTCTCCTAATCCTGCAGACGTGACTCAGCGGAAGACTCTGTGGAGGGTGCACAGGATCTGCTGAAGTCCAAGCAGAATAACCCAGTAAGGAACAGGGAGACTGGGAGGAGGCCAGTCAGTAATTTCACTCCTGCTACTGCACGGTGCACTTGAAAATGAGCTTTTTACATGGGAATGCAGCCTGGTGTGAAGGATACAAGCCAGCTTTCCAGGACAGACACAAGAAGAGTCATCATGGCCTGAGAGGGAAGGCACAGGTACAACAACACTTTGAAAAGCCATCACCCAAAGAGCAGGTACATGTCCCAAGCATCCTCGAGATGCAGTAGATCATACTGAATTTCAGCTCTATACTACTTTGTAAGATGTGTTTTTCTAAGAGTCTTTATGCAAGGCTCTTCAGAAGGAAGCTCACAGCACTCATTATTTTTGAAGAGATATCACAAATATATTAGTTATTTTCAAGAGCTGTTAATCTTAAAAGAGATGTGAGTGATGGCTGTAATCTTTATATAAACGTTTTCACTTGATAATGCTCAATAAAGAGCTTGTAAGTCTTCCCTACTCTCTGCTAAAATATTCCAGTACATCTGACTTCTGTTTTTCCCCTGACAGAGAAAACACTCCTTGCAGAGAGAAAGCGCAACCTTTGAGAATGAAGAGCTCTTCACTAGAATCATGGCAGCTGTAGACAGAAAGTGAAAGCAACGGCCTGGCAGGCATTAAATCAGAGCGGTGGGAGATGTCCTCTTCCCTTCAGTTTCACTCCCTCTGACAGCGAATGGATAACTGAAAAGGCACAGGGGTTATCCCCAAAACACAAGATACCCTACGCCTACGGGTTCTATGGAAAAAAAAAAAACCAATCTGAAAAAGCAACTATTCCTTCCCCATCACAAAGTACCCAGTTGAATGAAACTGTTATTAACAGTTGTGAGAAGGAAATGTGGGGCAAGATACTTTGAGGTGCACTGGTGAAGTGTGTCACAGCCTTCCTCCAGAGCTGTGAAAAGACATCTGTTCCCCAGAGGACTCCTAGGGAATATCACGTAGTATCCATTTATCTTTGCAAGTACAGAAGTGACTATATATATATATTTTTGTTTTTAAAGTTATCTTGTACTTGCACTCTGCTGATAAACTTTTAAACTAGGCCTGCTGTTTGCTAAGGCTGATGCAGTTCAGTAGAGCATCAATCATCCTGTGTGACCAAACAGATATGCTGAAATGAGACCATAGGCTAATTTTAGGATTCAGAGAACTGGGTTCTGTATTTGTCCCCGCGCCAAGGCTGTTCCAGGATACACGGAAACATGATCTTATTTTAAGGAACAGTACTTGGAGCAAAATTCCGCCCCTTGGTCACAGCTCAGACTCTGCCTTCATATCGGAGTTTGTAGGTAAGACCACCTTTTTCAACTATTCCACCGTGGATGCCCCTTTCAAAGCTAAATATGTGTTTAACCGTATGTATCCCGAGCAAAGCTCTGCTTGGAAGTCAAGCTCACCAGATGGATAGAGACTTTTCCTGGCTAAGAAAACCTGGTAGCCTCACCTGCTCAGAAATACTTCAGAAACGTGAAATTGATGCTGAAACATGGACAACTGAACGGCGCTTTATTCAGCTGCTCCAATTTTGGACACCTGAAGTCCCCCTGCCCAGTGGGGACAGCTGAAATGGCCCCTTCCCATCACCACTGATGCTGCAGAAGTAGAATTAACATGCCTTCTTTATAACACCAAATTATGCAAAGAGCCATATCTCTTTGAGAACTGACAGCAAAACATGTAATTTAAGTAGGATCAGAGGTAGAAGGGTAAAGGGTTCAAAATAAATTGCTGAAGCTTTTGGTGTTGAAAACATAACACGAAAACACACATAAAACCCTGTAAGAGACTTTCTGGATTCACAGTTAGACAGCAAAACCTACCCTCTTGGGTCTTTTAATAGCACCCAATGGTGTCTCTGTTGTTCCCTAAGAATACTCTGCCAGAGATGCCCTCCTGAACGAGAGGGACAGGAGAAACATCATCACTAAGCACCCCTTGTCTTGTGCTCTCTTGAAACATACCCCATTGCTGACTGCTCCTCAGACCCAGCTCCTGTGTTGGCTGTAACTCCTGATCCACCCTGTGGTGATGGCAGTATTTTTATCCTGTTCTTTCCTAACATGTTGGTGGCAGCAGCAAAGACACGGTGAGCATGTTATATCCTTCCTGTCCACCACCAAGAAAAATAATTCACCATGGGCAGGAAAGGTGGTATCTTATTTGCTCAGGTGTCTGCAGGAAGGAGGAAACTCCTACAAGATAGGCCAGAAAGCCAAGAACCTGAGAGCTGGGAGGGTGCAGGTCCTGGGCAGATGGGTGTAAGGCAGGGCCTGGCCATTAAGAAGAACCCATACAGGCAACCAATGAGCCATAGAATTACAGAATGGTATGTGCTGGAAGGGACCTTAAAGATCACCCAGTTCCAGCCCCCCTGCCCTGGGCAGGGACACNCTCCAGGTGGGGTCTGACCAGAGCTGAGACCTGCTCACACTTCACGTGTTTCCTTGGGTTCCCAAACCAAATGTGGTAGGGCTACAACACGACCATGTCTGGTAAGAAGAAGGCTCTGTGGGATGGTGAAACATCTGGGAACCCAAGCTGCTGTGTGATGGGTTCAAGCCAGCAATTGCTACCCAACAAGGCCCTGCTTGGTAGGGGCCAGGTTGTGCCTACTTCTCGGGCTGTAAAGAGGTAGATGGTAGATGAAAGAGGAGGGAAGCATTTGGTATTCTCCTCTTGTGCTGCTGTACCTAAGAAAGGCACAGAGAAGTAGAAGGAAGAAAAGCCCTTGCATCCTCAAGGGGCAGAGGGCAAAAACCACCCCAATCAACCCAACATTCCCTGTAGAAAAACATAAAAACCCCCAAACAAAACAAAGGCAGCAAACACTTCAAAGGTGTATTGATATCAGCATTACAGGCTGCATGATAAACATGCCCAGGAAAACGTACAATGGGAACTCATACTGTATATAGAATGTGTTTCATCAGCTCTATAGCATTTCTGTTCCACCCAAAGGGTGTTAACGTGCCCTGGCTGGGATTCAGACATTACACATCAAAACAGACTCTTTCCCTTGGTTTCCATGCAAAGCTTATTCTCCCTCAGCAGCAGAGACGGGAGTTGTTATTTTGCAGTGATCTCAGGCATCATTAAAGGTAGCAGTTGGATTTGCAGACTGGAAGTGTGCTGAAGGAAAAAGCTGTCTTATTTTAATGCAACAGAACCAAAAGGCTGGTTTTGTTTTTTTTCTGTTTCTGGACTTAGCCACAATGAAACAACACTTGAACCTCTCAATACCTACAGTACAATTTCCCTTGCACTGGCTCCTGCGTGGAACGTTATCACGGCACTTGAGCAACACGATGTCTGTGGCTGAGCCCATTCACTTCTCTGGCATCCCAGTGACTTACATCAGCTGGGAACTTGGCCCAGGCTTCTAACAGATTTGTTAAAGACCACCTCCGCCACACTCCTACCACGACAATCACCTGCACACACACCAACGCCTGCAAGCCTGGTGACACTACAGAATGACTGCTTTACTTCCAGCTTTAAAGGAATGGTTTGTTCCCTGGGGGTTTCTTTTATTGGTTTCCCATTTCACCTCTTCCTGGAGTGAAAATGGAGATGCCAGATTCCTGTGGTGTCAGGATGACAATGCAAGCAATGGTCAACAGCATGTGCATACAGAAAATTCTTCCCCTACCACCTCCTCCAAGAGTCTCAAATGCAGCCATAAGTTTTACCTGATTTATTTCCTCCTTCAGCTTTATGTCTAATGGTNGGAAAACGTACAATGGGAACTCATACTGTATATAGAATGTGTTTCATCAGCTCTATAGCATTTCTGTTCCACCCAAAGGGTGTTAACGTGCCCTGGCTGGGATTCAGACATTACACATCAAAACAGACTCTTTCCCTTGGTTTCCATGCAAAGCTTATTCTCCCTCAGCAGCAGAGACGGGAGTTGTTATTTTGCAGTGATCTCAGGCATCATTAAAGGTAGCAGTTGGATTTGCAGACTGGAAGTGTGCTGAGGAAAAAAGCTCTCTTATTTTAATGCAACAGAACCAAAAGGCTGGGTGTTTTTTTTTTCTGTTTCTGGACTTAGCCACAATGAAACAACACTTGAACCTCTCAATACCTACAGTACAATTTCCCTTGCACTGGCTCCTGCGTGGAACGTTATCACGGCACTTGAGCAACACGATGTCTGTGGCTGAGCCCATTCACTTCTCTGGCATCCCAGTGACTTACATCAGCTGGGAACTTGGCCCAGGCTTCTAACAAACAGATTTGTTAAAGACCACCTCCACCACACTCCTACCACGACAATCACCTGCACACACACCAACGCCTGCAAGCCTGGTGACACTACAGAATGACTGCTTTACTTCCAGCTTTAAAGGAATGGTTTGTTCCCTGGGGGTTTCTTTTATTGGTTTCCCATTTCACCTCTTCCTGGAGTGAAAATGGAGATGCCAGATTCCTGTGGTGTCAGGATGACAATGCAAGCAATGGTCAACAGCATGTGCATACAGAAAATTCTTCCCCTACCACCTCCTCCAAGAGTCTCAAATGCAGCCATAAGTTTTACCTGATTTATTTCCTCCTTCAGCTTTATGTCTAATGGTTGCTCAAGAATTGTCTTCAATATCTGGGGTGTCTACCTATTGCTCCCCCAAAAGCTGCCTAGAAGGGAGATGGTGGTGACTTTTCAGTAGTAGAGCTGTACTTCACTCAGAGAAGTTTGGGAAGGTTTTGTTTACAACAGGAAAATTGCTAGCATGATTGTCAGAGAGTAATTAATGACTTGGGTTGGGGAGCAGTTATCCCTCAATAAATCAATTTTATTCTGGAATTAAGTGTTTACACACGAGTCCAATCCTAAATACCCACGTACAATAGCTGCTGCTGCTTAGCTGTGGCACTCGGTATCCCCGGAAGCCAACTGCTGTGTGTTCTTGAAAGCTGTCAAAAACTCAGCATTTCACACCTGATTCATAAAGAATTTTCCGGCCTGGTGAAAACCAGAAGGCTATTAAGGCTTAAATAATTACCAGTGATCGCTTCTTTCATCACCATGATGCAGCTCAACAGCATTTTTTAAGTGTTTCCATGTCCCAAACACACACTTATGTGCTCTGTGACCAGGTTTGGGGGAGACATCCCTACAACTTTTAACAAGCACAACACGTGTTCCTCTGAAAGCAGTGAAAAATCACGGGTGCAAGTATCTGCAAGATCAGGATCCTACATGGGATTGTTTAGTTTGAGGAAGAGGAGGCTGAGGGGAGACCTCATCACTCTCTACAACTGCTTGAAAGGGCATTGCAGAGAGGTTGGTGCTGGTCTCTTCTCACGAGCGATGAGCGACAGAACAAGAGGGAATGGCTGCAAGCTGCAGCAGGGTAGGGTTAGGCTGGACATGAGGAAAAAGTTTTTCACAGAGAGAGTGGTCAGTCAGTGGAATGGGCTGCCCAGGGAGGTGGTGGAGTCCCCATCCCTGACTGTGTTTCAGAGTAGATTAGATGTGGTGTTGAGGGATCTGGTGTAGGGGAGAACTTGTAGAGTGGGGCTGATGGTTGGGCTTGATGATCCCAAGGGTCTCTTCCAACCTAAACGATTCTATAATTCTAATTCTATAATTCTATAGTAAAAATACTTTTAAAAGCCTGGGCAGACCTCACCTCCATGTCCTGTCTAGCATTATTCTGCCCAAGTACAGTCTGGGTGCTATATGTATAAAAAAAGTGGCCACTGCAGAACACAAGTGCTGCATCTCAGTGTTCCCACACTGGTGGCTTGCAAGGCTCAGGCGGGAGGGCAGAGAAGACAATGATATTTTAGAGGTGCTCAGGGAGGCAGAAGAATTATTCCACATAGCTACCACTGAGCAATGTGCTCAAGGAAGGCTTTTCACATTGACTGGCCATGACCCACACCTGATGTAATCCACCTTGCTGGGACCAGGCTGGTTTCTCACAGCTACCTTTGTTTGTATAACATACTGTTCTGCAACACACAGCAAAAACTATTTGCACACTACGCTGAAGTGCGACTTAATATTTGCTTAAAGCTTTCGTTTTATTGTCTGGGCAAGGGCAGTTTCTGCCACTGAAGTTAATAGCTAACCCACACCTACACTTTTGCTACCCAAAACTCCTCATGGCGAGCGCAGCCGAGAGCAAAAGGCACCAAACTACCTCTGCTTAACCTCACGGCGAGCAACAAAACCAGCCCTTTCCAGAAAGCAGCTCCTCCTTGACTTGCAAGAGGAGGTGTTGAAGGAAAGGACAGGCCGTTTCACATTTGTAAAATACACTCTCCCGCTCGCCCAGACGCCTGTGCTCTACAGGCAGACCACAGCAGGCAGAGACTTGGGGGCTGGGATCCTCTGAATCATCCACACTGCGAGCTGGAAACATGTCTGTCACATGCACTTATTTAGGGTTACAAAAATAGCACCGTGAAAGAAGCAGATGCATTGAGCACACACGAAAAATAATAGTCATTTGAATTAGTTATTACAGAGAAACTGCTTGACACTAGAGACTTTAGCACAGAAACGTCTTTAATGCGGACACTTTAAAGGCTTGCACTAAAGAGTGTTAAGTATTAAATGCTTAACACTGAGGCTTGTTTTAATGGTATGATGTCATTCTCTTTTTGACCAAAATGCTACTCTTTCCACCGCCACAGGACACACAGGAACTTCTTAACTCATTTTCATGTTGAGATATGAATAGTTAATAGGATCAGTTACAAAATGTGCTCTTAATTTAAAGTTTGTGTGTTCGCCACAGACCCACAGCAACGAGACAGCCTCAATTTCTGATCTGCAGCGGCTATTTCTATCTTGCAAGTTTCCTAAAATACTGAGCTACAGTGAGACTACTGAACCCGTCTCCACTTCTCAGCTATGCCGGAAAAAATATTATTAAATTACACAAAGCTCATCCTTGTCAGCTTCCCTCGTCAAACTCAACTCTCCAGACGAGTTTTGGCATCCAAAGAATTTAGTTCTGAGATGCTCAAATGCAATGTTTGCAAACGCGTGAGAATTAGACCTCTGGCATTAAAGTCTTTCACATCACCCTGAAAGCTTCAGCAGAGCAGTGATTGTCCAAGCTTCTCCTCAACAACCCAACCAACACTTTGGTCAATACAGCCCAGGAGTGAGCAGCTATACCTGTGAGGAGGATATTAATTCCAGATTCCACAGCCACACAGTATGGAGCTGGGTCTCTTGAGCTTGGAGAAGAGGAGACTGAGGGGGGACCTTATTAATGTTTATAAACATGTAAAGGGTGAGTGTCAGGAGGATGGAGCCAGGCTCTTCTCAGTGACATCCAATGACAGGACAAGGGGTAATGGGTGCAAGCTGGAACAGAGGAGATTCCAGTTAAATATGAGGAAAAACTTCTTCACAGTGAGGGTGACAGAACACTGGCAGGGGCTGCCCAGGGAGGGTGTGGAGTCTCCTTCTCTGGAGACATTCAAAACTCGCCTGGAGGCGTTCCTGAGTGACCTGCTCTGGGTGTTCCTGCTCTGGCAGGGGGATTGGACTGGATGAGCTTTCAAGGTCCCTTCCAATCCCTGAGATTCTGTGATTCTGTGTAATTCACCAGCCAATTCTCAAGGTCAAAAAGGATGTTCTAGCTGCTGACTGATCCGTGGAGATGGAGTGAAACCATTCGCAGTCATTTCACGTCATCAGCCAACCCGGCATCAGATAACATCTTATGGTTACTGCTGATCTGACCCAGATCTAAGTGGACGACCCCAAAGGTGGGGAGAGCAAACAAAACAAGCCCACCAGGTATTTTTTTTAGCAATTGACATCTCAAGACGAACGCATTTCAAGCGCACCCGCAGGCTGCTTTAAAACTGCTCGCTTTCATCATACTGCAGGTCATCCCCTCCACCAGCCGTACATGCTTTGCCACAGCATTTAAAAACGGTGCTTCTGCGACTGACAAAGGCTCCGCTTCCCGTAGCACGGGGCCACCACCTGGACCGCCGGGTGGGGAAAGCGGTACCCGGATACACCGGGGAGAACAACTCCCACTCCCGGCCACGTAGGCGGCTAAAGGAGTGCTGCTGCGCGGAACCCAAATCTACAGGCAGATTAAATAAATAATAGGACTGAAATAATTTCTCGAGTTGGGCTCCCGTGCTTCTTTGCTCTGTGTTTATTCTTTCATTTTTGCCAAGTGGGAAATGAAAACCGATGGGAGTCGCTTTCACTTTTGTTTGTATTTGGTTTCAATTTTATCCTCAAGTTTTGCTTTCATCTTTTTCATGTAACACTGTTGGGATTTCAGATCCTGCTGGAAAGCTTTCAGTAGTTTAAAAACATTAGTCTCCTATCTTGCCTTTTTGTTTTGTTTTGTTTTTCCTACTGGGGAATTATTTTTATTTTAGATAAACTTTATAAAATGCTGTCACAGATCTGGAATGCACCTGGGGGCGGGGGGTGACTGATTTTGATTTTACAAATTTCTATGCCACACGCAGTTCTATTCAGGAGTTTATTATTTTCCACTGGATTCATCTTTCAGCTGCATATAAAGCACATTTTCATGATTCAACAAAACACCTTAAAGAGCAGCCAGTGCACCAAATGCACGTTATATATATAGGCATGAAATGCACATAAAGACCTAAACTTACTGCCACTCAAACTTTTTTAATGAATTAGAGGATTCTCATGCTTAGCTCAAACTAGTTTGCCTGTAATGCTGTCAAGCAATGTCCAATATCAAGAGAACTATTACAATACAGACTTTGTCTTCTGTGCGCTCAACAAGCCCCTCAAGTCCGGTGTCCCCCTCTGTTCACATCAAAAAGCAGAACTTACCCATACTTAACCATGAGCAACACTTCCTCCTGTTGTGCTACACTGCTGTTAAGCCTGTGAGCCTTTAAATTACAAAGCACTTAAAATAATTTGACAGCAGAAGGGCAACGGTCACACAACACGCACTGTTACACGCAGCTCCAGGTTAAAGGACAAACGTGCAGAGTTTTGCTTTTGCTGCAGCCTGACTCCATCCCTTGTTAGGTACACTGGGGGCTGCAAGGCAAACCCGTAAAGGTTAGCTAACAACCATCAAACCGCAGCCTGCTCTACTCCTTCAGGGGCAAGAATACGGAAATTATTACTTCTAAGCTCATCTTGAAAGTGAGCAACCCATATAGCAACGGCTGGATGTTAAAACCCATTTAAAGTCAGAATTCAGGGCTGTACCTCGGGTGCCACGACAGGCCTCTTGCAGGCGGGTTTGCTCCTGGGTGCCTGTATCCCAGCTGCAAAAAGACACCACCTCTGCCTTGTGCTAAAGACTGCTGAGCGTTTGTCGCAATCTGCCCCCGAGCAAACAAAGGGGTCAGAAGATTTCCAGTATGCACAGAGCCAAGCTTGCAGTATATTACACATTAAGAAACCAAACACTGCTTTCCTGCTCACCACTTCTTTCTTTTCTCCCTAGCTCGTTCAAAAAAAAAAAAAAAAACACCCAAAAAACAAACAGTAATTTTTCACCAGCTTCCAAGAAATTGAAAACATACCCAGCACTAACTGGAAAAGCAAGTTTTAAAACTGTTTAACAGTGAGAAATAGGAGCTGTACAGTGTATTAATTATGCTATATACAAAACATCTAATTTTATGTTTTTATATATATGCAGAAATGTAGGCATGCACCTATCTACATGCAGACATTAAACTCTTAACGTGCATCCCTTCCTCTAAGTGTTAATAACCATTAATTGCCGATTGCAGGTATTCTGATTGGCTATCTTAATCTGTTTTATTCTTAACACAAGAGTTTACACATAATCAACTGCAGGAAGTTGATTCCTACAGTTCCTACAAAACTTCTGAAAAAAAAAAACAAAGGGAAATTATTTGGTTACACTGAATGATTATTTTTTTTTCCCCCCAATGTTATTCATACATGAGGAATATGCAACACCTCCTCCCCTCATTCCCTGGACCCAGAATCTTTCTGGCTTGCTTACTTGTTGTTTTGCTTTTGCACTTGTGATCTCAAAGAACAAACCAGAAAATGTTTTACACTTATTATGGTTTATAGCACCATAAACCGACTTCTGTAAACACTACCTTATGGTTTATGCCCTCAATATCACAATCCTTGTAGGCCTTTGAAGAATGGAGTTTCAAAAGGGCAATCTTTCCAAACGAGCCACGGAGATAAGTAAAGTAAGAGCAACACGTGATTAGTTAGATTCAAGCATGACTTTCAACAAAAGAGCCACAAAATAGAAACTGAAGTTCTAATCCTGCAAACATCGTAGGAATTTTGCTGGGATATCGCTCCCATGCAACAGTAAATACATTCAAGGATGCACTTAACCTGCTCTTAATTTGTGTCAGGTTAACAAATCCAGGGGTAACAAGCACAGGATCATCACAGCAACGTGGGGTTTTTCTGCTGGAAGTTTCATAAAATCTTATGCCACAAGATTCACATAAAAGAGCAACAGACTGCCTTGCTTCGCTCTGTGATCTGCAAATGGACCAGAGCTTACGCCTCTCTGCGGCTTTCAGCAATAATTCTATATCAGCAGTAATCTGGGGGCAGTCAGTGCCCAAAATTTGATACTGAACTGCTCTGACTGCTAAGCTGCATGGCAGGTTTCTCTACCACAGACCGCCTCATCTCTCGGGAACCCGCGAACGCTCCTGACATACAGGCAGTGGCCAAGAACACCACAACTTCTGTGCTCCAGGATAAACCCCTCCTGTTGCTTTGAAGCTGCCTCCCAATTGCTTTATTTGGGTCCCGTTTATCTTATCTGTACTGTTACCTATTCACTTTCCTGAGAACACTAAAGACTTTAAAGAACATCCCCACATCCTCTTCAATCACTTCTTTTCCAAGCTACTTACTCTTGCACAAAAGCTCTTTCACACCCTTGATCGCCTTTGATGCCCTTCTCTATAGCTCATCAACTTTCACTACATCCTCTTTGAGAGGGGGAACCAAAATTGTTAATGATATTCAGGAGAGGTTGACACAACGTGAATTTACAGTGCTATGACAGTGTTTTCTATTTCTTTTTTTCACTCCTTCCTAATAATTCCTAACTTCACCACTTTTAGCCACTTCTGAACAGAGAGCTTGGGTTTTTTTTTCATAGCATTATCTGTGCTGCACAGCAGTAAAAATGCAGTTTGAACTTCATCCTTGTGTACAGAAAATTCAGACTGCATTGCCTTCCATGTGCCTTACGCTCACGTTGGTCTGTGCTGAATTGCACTTGCAAACTTAGATCTGGACTTACAATAGAAGATCCTCCTGCAGTCCTTTCAGTTCAGCCTTCAGGTGTGCCTGCTCTGGCAGGGGGGTTGGACTAGATGATCTTTCAAGGTCCCTTCCAATCCCTGACATTCTGTGATTCTGTGAAACGAGTTAATACAACCAGCAAATTTGTCACATCACCACCCATCCCTTCCTCCATCAGTTGGATGGCACCAACCCTGGGCAGACTCTGCCAGGGGGGACACACACACAACTGGTACCCTCTTCTCATTGAGCAAGCTGACCATGACCATACGCTCCCTGATCCTAACCCGATCCTACTTTGGAACTGGCCCCGCTTTAAGAAGGACTCCATCAACCAGACCTCAACAATAGCTCAGCGATGATGGCCTTTAGAGAACGCCAGGAGACCAGTGACGCACAACTCCTCCTCAACACGAGCCAGGCCTAGTCTTTGTCGGCGTATCACATTTATACCCGTGTTCATTAATCCCTGGCAAACAAACAAGCAAACAGAAAACGACCACCCTGGAGTTCTCAGCCTCCCCAGAAACTCTGAAAAACCAGGCAGCTCATCTGTCACCTTCTATTCCTGGAGCACCAAGGCAGACCCGTGGAACGAGGTACACACAGCAGGCAACGTATCAGCAATTTCGTATCTGAAGTTCCTTCAAAACTCTTCAACAGGAATCCCCTCCTGCCACCTACTTCACCCTCAGCGTTTAGTTCTCTCTTCCAGACGCTTCAGTTTGGGAGAAATCCTCCAACATACTCACTCCTTAAAAATAAAGAAAGCCCAAGAAAAAGCCCTCCCACAAGGGAATCTCCTTAAACCCGTCCTCGGTGAAGCAAGGCTCGAAGAATGCGTCTCACTCTCCTGGATGACTTTATCTTCCCTGGGCACTCCTTCTACGCCTGGATCGCTTATCAGCAGGCTTCCTGCTTTTGATGCATTTCAAAGAAGATTTTCTAATTGTTTTCAGGCCTTTAGCAACTTGTTCCACGACTCTCTCTGGCCTACCTTAGGGTGTTTTAACACAGATTTGACGTTCTCTCCCCCACTTTCCCGTCTGAAGGCGAGGCTTTAACTTTTTAAAGATGTATTTTTACATCTGCTGAGCCCCCCTAACTCCGCTTGCCGGCCTGCTTGGCTTTCTTGGCATTTCTGACAGATGCCATGCAATTGCTGAGCCTTTACCACAGCACCTTTGAAGAACTACACACCACCCACAAGCATTTTACACTTTTGGCTGCTTTGTACCATTTTGTTCTTTTTTTTATTTTCATTCTTGCCTTTTGAAGACGTGCTTTGGAAAATCAGACGCTGCCACAACATCCCTTGGCTTTATCGCTCCTGAAGCAACACAGAGTCTAAGTACACTGTGTCACGTCACAGCTGGCTGGCATTTTTAACATAAGATTCTGAACTAAATTCTGACTGGCCAGGACCTTGTCCAGAGTTGGCACCCACAGGGCACCTGCACAAGCTACACCTAAGCAGGGGGTTTCTGGCATCTAAAAAAGTTAGTACCTGGGCAAATTTCATGTTGGAGCATGACATCATCTACACGGAGGTTACCAAAGCCTCCTATGATCATTGCATTTCCTACTTCTGTAGCTTCTCTACTCTCCCTTAATGTATGACAGTCGTTGGCAACGTCTTGGTTGTGCAGTCACACAGCCTTCAGCTCTACTCCTCCTACAGAGGCCTACAACACCGACTCATGAGATCCCGCGTTACTTCCCAAAAGAGTTATTTCCTCTTTAACAAAAAGCATCCTGCTCCACTCACTCACGTGCGAGCCATGCTGTCCTCTGTGTCTGTCTTGCAGTATCTCAGCTTCCCAAAAGTTGCTGATACTCGTATTTTATCACAGAGATGGTTTAGTACCGTGGGGATGATGCTCCTCTTCTAGGGAAGACGTGGCACGGCAAAGTTTACGTTCTTCATCTGTCAGCTTCCCCCCACTGTTTGTTTTTTAAACTTCTATTCATTTATACATAGCACAAATAAAAAAATATATGTGTTTTCATTTATGGCATACACAGCCTGTGTGCAAATTTATTTGCATAAAGCCCATTCTTTTAGTGTAGATTCTTTCTATTCCGAAAATATTTCCATTTCCCCTTGAATCTTAGCTTTGCATCATTTTCTCATCCGTGCATTAAGACTCTGTCTCCCTCTAACCCCCCCGGTCCCACGTATCAAAGACCTACAGCCAACGGAGACCGGGGGTCTTTAACCCTGCCTCCTCAATAGCTTGTTACTTCTCATACCCCTTTTCCTACCCCCTTTCCATGTTAATGTGGCCTGTGATGAACAGCTCAAGAGACTGACTTGACGCCTCCTGTCTGCTGACCCACTACAACCCCCCCAGCCACAGAGGGACACCACCAGGGTCAGCAGATGACACCTCACCATGCTGGTACCCAGCCAAAGAACTGTCAAAGCAATACCCTGTTGAAGGAGTCGGCGCTTTCAGACCTTCCACCACCATTTACCAGGGACAAGGAACTGCTGCACACAAGGGGCATGGGGAGTAAACCCCACTGGGAGATGATACCAACAGGGGCCAGGGAAGGACACTGATGCCTCCAAAGGGGCTGGCGGCACAGAAAGATCAGATGGAAACCATCTACCTCACTGATCAATTCTGCTACTTCTAGAATTATGTTGCCATTTCCGTATTAGGGTGAATTTAAACATTACTGCCCCACTCAACTCCCTTTTTATGGTACCAACACGGGCATTTGACAAAGGTTATGATATGCAAACCCTTTAAGACTTAACTAAAATAACTATAAACAAGCCGTATTTCACCTCCAGAATCTGAAGGTTGTAGTTTACAACCGCTCCTACATTCAAGAGACTGCCGACCTTAGCAAGATTTTAGCAGGGTGAACTGGGCTATAAATGTGCACTAACCGCGCTCCCGCATCGCTTTATCTGAGCTCCGTGTGGAAATAAACAAGCCTCCAACACTCCGCCATGGAGAACCATAGAAGAGGAGCTCAACGGAAGCAAAAGAGGAATTAAAGACAGAAACACCTCCGGGAACCTGGGCTGAGGGGTAAGATTCTTGCAGCTTGCACCTCAGACATCGCGAGGAGCTCGGAATTTGACTCTTAGACACAAATACTAACACACACACACCCCCCCCCAAGTCTTCCTCAATCTCCCCCCATGGGAATGGATCCAGGCCATGGCCCTCTGCTCCCTGGCCCTGCCAACTGCCACGCAGCCAGCCCCTACCCGCGAGAAAACGAATTATTTATTAAAAAAAAATATATATATATAAAAGAGGAGGAGGAGGAGGTTATTCCTGCAAAATAACNCCCCTTCCCTCATACACATCCCTCCCCGGCCGACATAGGGGTGCGCGTGTCCCCTCACAGAACTCTCCCCGGCCGCCATGACGGGGGTCCCCTCACATCCCTCCCCGCCCGCCATGGGGTAGGGGGACGGGGGATAACCCCTCACACGCCCCTCCTCAGCCCCCATGGCGGGGGGCCCGTCACATCCCTCCCCAGNGCTGTATTTCACCTCCAGAATCTGAAGGTTGTAGTTTACAACCGCTCCTACATTCAAGAGACTGCCGACCTTAGCAAGATTTTAGCAGGGTGAACTGGGCTATAAATGTGCACTAACCGCGCTCCCGCATCGCTTTATCTGAGCTCCGTGTGGAAATAAACAAGCCTCCAACACTCCGCCATGGAGAACCATAGAAGAGGAGCTCAACGGAAGCAAAAGGGGAATTAAAGACAGAAACACCTCCGGGAACCTGGGCTGAGGGGTAAGATTCTTGCAGCTTGCACCTCAGACATCGCGAGGAGCTCGGAATTTGACTCTTAGACACAAATACTAACACACACACACACCCCCCCCAAGTCTTCCTCAATCTCCCCCCATGGGAATGGATCCAGGCCATGGCCCTCTGCTCCCTGGCCCTGCCAACTGCCACGCAGCCAGCCCCTACCCGCGAGAAAACGAATAATTAATTAAAAAAAAAAAAAAAGAAAAGAGGAGGAGGAGGAGGAGGTTATTCCTGCAAAATAACCCACCGCAAAACACAGAAGGCAGAGCGCAGTTTAAGGCTGTTGGGCATTGGAACGGCACGCTTGCTGCCGCTGGATCCACTGAGGGCTTTACGGCGGGGAGGGAGGTTGGGGGGGGTAAAGTAACCCCGGCATAAATGGATGTTTTGCAGAGGTGTGTTCGCTCCCAGGTCAGGAGGCGGCGGCAAGGCCTGCCGCGGCTGCCGGGGAGGGGGGCGAGGAAGGCACCGCCGCCCATGGCCGGCCTGCCCCGCTGCCGCTTCACGGGACTTCCTCNGGGGGGACGGGGGATAACCCCTCACACACCCCTCCCCGGCCGCCATGGCGGGGGTCCCCTC
Source organism: Jacana jacana (assembly GCA_013400555.1). NCBI lineage: Eukaryota > Metazoa > Chordata > Aves > Charadriiformes > Jacanidae > Jacana > Jacana jacana. The sequence goes on along the minus strand of VZTM01004887.1, from coordinate 34,642 downwards.
TTATTCCTCCCCTGCTGCCATGACGTGGGGGGGACGGGGGATAACCCCTCACACACCCCTCCCCGGCCGCCATGGCGGGGGTCCCCTCCTATCCCTCCCCGGCTGCGATGGCGCTGGGGGGGGGGCAGGGGATCACCCTTCCCCGGCCGCCATAGCGGGGGTCCCCTCCTATCCCTCCCCGGCTGTC
>VZTM01004887.1:0-34250 GCA_013400555.1 Jacana jacana | reverse complement strand
CAGGGCCGGGCCAGGCCGGGCCAAGGGCGGGCGGGCGTTGCGCCCCTCACCGCCGCCTCGGGGCACGGCAGCGGGGACGGCCACCGGCGGCCATAGGAAGGAGGGAGTGTGGCTCGGAGCTGAAAAGAAGGGAGGGAAATTCAGAGGAGGTCGAAAGAAGCGATTTTTTAAAAAATTATTATTATTATTATTATTCTTTTTAACGCTGAGGGTGGTGAGACGCTGTCCCGAGGCTGCCCGGAGAGGTGGTGGGTGCCCCGTCCCTGGAAACCTTCCAGATCAGGTCGGACCAGGGCTCTGAGTGACCTGGTCTGGTTGAAGATGTCCCCCCGCGCGTGGCAGGTGGCAGAGGGGTTGGAATAGGATGGCCATGGAAGGTCCCTTCCAGCCCAAGCCGCGCTACGAGCCCGGCAGCTGGGATACTTCCAGAGAGAGCTCTTGGATTTCCACAGACCGTTGCAAACTGCCGTCACACGTGGAGCCCGAGAAGAGATCAAAGCTATTCTCCAGAATTTAGATCAGCCCGATGCAAACTACAGTACATAAACCTGACGGAGGAGGTGTTGCAATCTGTCACTCCCAGCCTTACCCGTAGGTCACCCCGCGGAGAAGAATGGATGTTGGTGGATGAGAAGCTCAACATGACCCAGCAAAATGTCCTCACAGCCCTGAAAGCCCCCTGCGTCCTGGGCTACATCCCCAGCAGCATGGCCAGCAGAGCAAGGGGGGGACCCTCTCCTCCGCTCCGGGGAGACCCCCCTGCAGTGCTGCCTCCAGCTCTGGGGACACCAAAATCAAAAGGACATGGACTTGTTGGAGTAGGGCCAGAGGAGGCCACAAAGATGATCCAAGGGCTGGAACCCCTCTGCTGCGAGGACAGGCAGAGAGAGTTGGGGGTGTTCAGCCTGGAGAGGAGAAGGCTCCAGGAAGACCTTGGAGTACCTTTCAGTCCCTGAAAGAGCTCCAGGAGAGATAGGGAGGGACTCTTGATCAGGAAGGGGAGCCACAGGATGAAGGGGAACAGTTTTAAACTGAAAGATGGTAAACTTAGATGAGATATTGGGAAAAAATTCTTTGCTATGGGGGTGGTGAGACCCTGGCCCAGGTTGCCCAGAGAAGCTGTGGCTGCCCCATCCCTGGAGGGGTTCAAGGCCAGGCTGGATGGGGCTTAGAGCAACCTGCTCTGGTGGGAGGTGTCCCTGCCCAGGACAGGGGTGGTGGAACTCAATAATCTTTAAGGTCCCTTCCAACCCAAACCACTCTATGATTGTACAACTCTGTGATTCCTAGCCTTATCCATACACGATGAAGGAAAGGCCCCAAGCACTGGTAGTGGTATGCAATGTAGTCATCACAAAATATTGTATGTCAAGAGAGGTATGTACACATCTCTGTCATGTACACATGTATCTATATGTATGGACATACATATATTCAGAAGAGCAAGCAGTATAGCTGCATGTGCAGGTAGGTGATGCAGAGCCATCAGCAGTGGGAGGAATGCCAGGGGATCAGGGGCTGTGCAGAGGTGGCACAGCGTGAAGGTTAAGGAGAGGTCTGCTCTCCAACAGGATGGCAAACCGTGAGGGAGCCATTCCCCATACACTGGGTGCTGTGAGGACCATCTGTGGTGGCAGAGGACACCTAGCTAGTGACAGGGTGGGGAGTACACCCCTGTGAGTGACGAGTCCTCCTGTTTTGGAAAGTGCGTCCCTTGCACCGAGGAGAACATAACCACGGGTTGTGGTCCACATAACCCACCAATGAAGAAGGCAAGGACAAGGGAGAGGTTTTGGAAGCAAGGCAGGACTTTAAAATCAAGCATGTCCTCCAAAACTACTCCAGAAACACTCACAGCAGAATGGAGAGGTCCACACTGATGGAGAGAGACACAAGTCCCTAGAGCAGCTGCAAAGGAGCTGCAATGAAGGGTCATATACACAGGGCAGATACTCCCAGATACTTCCAGAAGAGAAGTGACCAGGGGACTGTTTTCCATGAAGCCACAGTGGAATGAGGATGAGGAACCCGGGATGCCTGGCTTTGAATTGGCATGTTGAATGAACAGATGTGCAGGGAGAGGAGATGATCAGCAGGACACGGTGGTGACAGGACACGGCTTGTGTAGGAGGGTCAGAGTAGGTTGTGGCTGGTAGGAACAGGGGCGTACACTCCATGCCAAAAGCAGAGTCAAATCAGTTAAATCCAGCCACTAGGGCTGAATTTTTATAGATTTAAACTCTGGCTATGAAAGTGATAGTATTGAGATGGTGTTAATGACAGTCTGGCCAGGACGGAGGCGGTTCCTGTGCCAGGTGTGATTAGAGAGCAGTAAAGCCAAGCGAGAAATTTCTAAACAACTTGTTCCCACTCAGAAATAAGACCTCACCATCATAACAACGCCGTGGAAGGGTCGTTTTTGGTGCTCAGAAACTGTCACAAGGCTGGTGGGACGTGGCAGTGGTGGGACAGAGCATGGGGGAGGCTGCGGGGTGCCTGCCTCCGGCGGATCTGGCTCATGTGTAAAAGAAACGGCCAAAACCCAGGGAAGAGCAACAAAGATGACTAAAAATACGCAGCAACCTCCATGTTAGAGTGATTTAGGGATTCCAGCGACCAGGATTATTTAGGATGGAGAGGTGACAACCGAGAGAAAATGGTCAGAGAGAGAGAATAGACGATGGTGAGCGCAGAGGAGGAGGGATGGATTAGTTGCTTTCTTTTCTAATATAAGAACTAGAGAGCAGCAAGTGAAACTAGCAGGTGGCAGAGTCACAGCAAACAGAAGGAGATGGGTCTTCACGCAGCAGGTAAATTAAGCAGTGAGACATCCTGCTTTGGAGGTGCCAAAAGTTCACAGGGGATCCAAAAAAAGCACCCACATGGATTCACAAAAGAAAAATAAAAAATGAAGTGCTATTAAATGTACAGACACCAAGTGTGCCTCAGGCAGCCCACTAAGCCATGAATTCATAGAGTCATTCAGGTTGGAAAAGACCCTTGGGATCATCGAGTCCCACCATCAGCCTCACTCTACAAAGTTCTCCCCTACACCAGATCCTCCAACACCACATCTCATCCACTCTGAAGCACAGTCAGGGATGGGGACTCCACCACCTCCCTGGGCAGCCCATTCCACTGACTGACCACTCTTGCTGGGAAGGATTCTTTCTTAATGTCCAGCCTAATCCTACCCTGCTACAGCTTGCAGCCATTCCCTCTCATTCTATTGCTAATTGCCCGTGAGAAGAGACCAGCACCAACCTCCCTACAATGTCCTTTCAAGTAATTGTAGAGAGTGATGAGGTCTCCCCTCAGCCTCCTCTTCCCCAAACTAAACAGTCCCAGCTCCTTCAGTCACTCTTCAGAAAAGTTATGCCCCAGGCCCTTCACCAGCTCCGTTGCCCTCCCCTGCACTCGCTCCAACACCTCGATATCTCTCTTGTGTTGAGGTGCCCAGAACTGGACACAATACTCAAGGTGTGGCCTCACCAGTGCTGAGCACAGGGGGACAATCACCTCCCTCCTTCTGCTGGTCACACTATTTGTAACACAAGCCAGGATGCCATTGGCCTTCTTGGCCACCTGGGCACACTGCTGGCTCATGTTCAGCCTCTTGTCACCCAGCACCCCCAGGTCCTTTTCTGCCAGGCAGCTCTCCAGCCACACTGCCCCAAGCCTGTAGCCATCCATGGGGTTGTTGTGGCCCAAGTGCAGGACCTGGCACTTGGCCTTGTTGAAGCTCATACTGTTAACATCATCCCATCGATCCAGTCTATCCAAGTCCCTCTGCAGAGCTTCCCTGCCCTCATGGAGGGAATTCCTAGGGGTCTAGAAGTTGTTTGGAGGATACCCTAGTCCTAAACCTTGGAGAAGGCCTGGCTGGGGGTGGCTGCACATGGCTCAGGACATGGGAAGGTGCCCAGCGCTGCCCCAACACCTCCCTCCCAGCTATTTTGCAACGCTGGGTGGCTGCTGCCGTTTCTCCTACGTGCTTTTACTTCATTAGTTTTACAGAATGAGCCCACTGTGAAAAAAGACCATAGTTTATGTATCAGCAGATATTGTGGTAGGCAAAAAAATATATGCTTACCATCCTATAAATAGTTTAATATCGCACTCGGGGGCTGCTTATTCAGAGAGCGGCAACACCGTGAAGGCCGTTAATTGGTTTTGGTCAAATAAAGCACAGTTGGCTTCCTGGAGAAACACTATCCAAGCCATGGAGCAGCCTTTGCAGATGGTTCTTCCCATTCCTTCCCACCGCCTCCAGCTGATCTCGGTGGGACACGTTCAGGGATCTTGACGGGGTGCATTCGAGGCATTAACGCCGGCATTTCCCTCCACGTCTTCTAGCATCACACGTTTGCAGGATATACCAGAAGTTAAAGCTTCTGTGGTGATTCTGTTCTTGTCTTTTTGGGTGGTTTTGTTGGGTTTGGTTTTTTTTTTGATGTTGAAAGGTAATGGGAATGGGCAGGTTTTGTTTTCTAACCTTAACTCTCAGCGGTGACTCATTCCCTCCGACAAGAGACTTTTACCTCTCGTGACTTTGCTGTTTCAGTGAGACCTGACAGCTCTAAAATCAGAAATTTGAACCCAGGAGCATCAACCATCCACAGTTTTTTCACTCCAGAATTGCCCAAGTTTGCATCTTACTCTTTTATTCACCTTCCCTTAGGGATCCAGCCAGTGGAACCAGTTGTTTCCAGTAGCATCCTGCCCTTCCTTCACCAAAAGATTCCCTCTTCTGGCCTGGCTTTCATTTCTGGGGAATAAAAAACCAACAACAAAACAACTTGAAAACGGGAATCCTGTAAATTCCAGAAGGTGAATGGAACCATCTGTGCTCATTTGGAAAGTTTAGTCTTATTTTTGACAAGTTTTAATGATATTTACGAACTTTTCTCTTACTGCTGTTGGTGTTGCCGGGCTTCACGCTGTCTTTAAGTGGAGCTGAACAGTCCATCGTTGTGGTTCTTCAAGCCCCATCATGACATTTCATCTGTGGAACTGGAGTACTCGCCCACAGCCCACCTCTTTATGGTTTTGGTACGTCCTCCAGCAGAAACCATGATGGTAATTGGCATTGCAGGCCAGTGCTTAATCCAGAAGATAAATTGGTTGCCGGAGTCCTATAATTCTTCCTTTAATAATATTGCCCACCTCTTCCTGAGTGCCTGCACCCATTTTTAATCCTGATGCAGGGTGAAATTTATTTTCAGCTGTCATTTGTCCTGGGAAAAACGCTCTGGTGCTGATGTAATCTGCAGCACAGATATTTTTAGATACAGCAATGGCACCTTTCTTATAAAAACAAACAAACAAATCAAACCACAGGATTTCTGATTGTAGTTAAGAAGGTGAAGCATTTGCATATTACTGCAACACAAATAATCACCCAAAGTATAATGGGAAAAGTGTTGGCTAACACTTTAACAACTTGTCATTAATTTCTCTTCTGGAATCAGTTTTATTTATTGGAGGGTTTTGTGTTTGTTTATTTTTTTAATTTGATTTAGTTTGTGTTTATACTGTTGTAAATCAAAGGACTGCCTGGTCATTGGTGTTTCATAGGTTTGGGTTGGAGGGGACCTTAAAAATTAACTAGTTCCAACCCCCTGCCCTGGGACACCTCCCACCAGACCAGGTTGCTCCAAGCCCCATCCAGCCTGAACCCCTCCAGGGATGGGGCAGCCACAGCTTCTCTGGGCAACCTGGGCCAGGCTCTCACCACCCCAATGGTGAAAAATTCCCTCCTAATGCTTTATTAAATTAATAGAAACTACAGCTTGTTTCTCCTTTGTTGCTTTCGTTGTCCCCCCGGCCTTGGCATGGGGCTGGGGCTGGGCAGAGCGGTGGCCATCGGGAAGCACCCGCTAACCATCCCAGGTCAAGCCCTGTAGATATGGCTGGGTCTTTTCTTCCTTACCCAACATCTGCAGGTAAAAACTAACTCACTTAAGTCCCAATTGAGCAAATATGCCCTTAAATGCAAACCCGTGAGCAATTCCTCTTGAGTTCAGCGAGAGGAACGTGGATGGGTAGAGGCTCCCAGATCACCCTCTTTGCCTTTGTTTTGCCCAGGTTCCTTAATTCAACCTTTTTTTTTGGTCTTTCCTCCTTTTCTTTCTCACTCTAATGGCTGCTTGTAGCTTGCTCAGGCTGCTTCCATGGGATGTAGACCTCTGCCTCTGCCTGGAGGGGCTTGGCTGTATCATCTCAGGGGGCAGAAGCATGGCCTGATGGCCTCCTGCCCACAGAGTGGGAATTTCCTTAATGCATTTCAGAGCAAATCCCTCCATGGGGTTAATTGGCCTCGGTTGGGTTATTCCAGAGGGAGACTTAGCCTTGAGAGGCTCAACAGGGTGTCTAAATTAGCGAGTTCTCCTCAGCTCTTGTATTCCAGCTGTGCTGATTGCTCAGAATTTAGATGGTGGGAGTGCGTTGCTTTGTTTTCGTTCATAATAATTGCAGTAATAATTACAGGGAGCTGCTCCAGGATGGAAAAATAGATTTGCTCAGACCAGACCTCTGAGCAGTAACAGCTCTAGCCAGCAAAATACAACTTTTCCAGCTCAACTCAAAGACTCTCATGCTGTCAGCAGAGACAGGTGTCCTCATGAAGGTGCTGCTTTATCCAGCCTGTAGCAAATTTGGTAAGAAAGAGCCAAGAGATAAACTAAAAACCTATGGCAGACGTGTTTTTTACTAAGGAATTTTTACACCTTCCCCATTGTATTGGTCTGGCTGCACCCAGGTCCTCCTGGAGGACAAGCAGGTGGGGAGAACCTGTCTTCTGAGCCACCAACATACATATATATATATATACAATGGAGAAGAACACCATGAAAGGCTGGAGTGCCTGCTCCTTTTACTTGTCACTACTTTTACTTGGCCAGCAATGCTTCAGCCCATCGCTCTGCCAGCTCAGCTGCTGCACACAGCTCCTTCTCTTTACCATAGAATCATTCAGGTTGGAAGAGACCCCTGGGATCATCGAGTCCAACCATCTGCCCTACTCTACCAGGAGGAGAGAAAAAACAAAGCAAGGAATTTGCTTAACACCGGCCCCGTGTGATGGGTTTTCTTTGGTTACTCACGTCTCTAGGCCCTCACAGCGAATTTTAGGGAGAAAAGCCGAGTCCTTTGAAGCCACATACAGCATCTTCACATTTCAGGGCCGGAGTGGAGCTTGGCAGAGGACACCTGGAGAGGAGCCAGGAGGCTTCAGCAGATCCTACCTGAAAGTGATCCTGCTTAGCCCTGCTTGAATGGAGTGTTGCGCTGAGGTGGAAGCTTTTATGGCAGTTTTCCCAGTGAAACGGAGGTAGAATAAAAAGATAAGTGATGTATCGCCCATTGGCTCGGCAAAGCAGAACAAATACTTTTTCTTCTGGATAATAATGAGATATTAAGAGCTTTGCTTCAGACCATGTGTAAACACAGGCTTTGATTTATTAGTTCAAAACTTATTATTAAAATCAGGTCGGTTCTCTTTACTGAGGGGGAAGGGCCTTTTTTTTCTCTTTTCACTTTCTGTTTGTAGTAGCTCTTCACATACATAGAGGACTTTGCAGGGACACTTCATCACAGAAATGCTCACCAGGCACGTTTACCCCCATCAGCCACCTTCTGGAGCAGATGATGCTCCTCTGTGAATCCTGCCAAGGTCTCGTGGCTTTGGTGGAAAGGTCCCATCCCCTGCTAGGGGTGCTTTCCTCCCCTCCCAAGCTGGATGGGAGGACAGAGAGACCTGACCCAACCATGAGACCTTCCCCAGCCATCACCTGGCAGATGCTCCCACGTGGGTGACCCAGAATCCCACCTCCTGCGGTCCAGGCTGTGTTGCTGGGCAAGTGGAGATTGGCAGGGACTGTTGCCCAGGTCAGGAGGTGCTGGGATGTGTCCACCTCACCAACCCCCTCAAGGTACCAGTAAGGGGCTCCCCTACCCAGGAGGTCTGCTGGCAAAACAGATGGTGCTCTTGGTGCCCCCACCTCAGCTCATCCCCAATGCTACATGTCTGGGAGGCTACTTAAATGTAGGTCCAGCCATTCCCCTTTGGTGCACTCCCCAGCTCAGACTGCCACACAACCTGGGCCACAGCCCAGTCTGACTCCAAAAACAAAAATGAAAAGAAGAGAAGCCAATTATAAACATTTCATTTAAGGCTCTTCTACCTTAAGTTAAAACGGTCCCTGCAAGTTGCAAATCCCTTTCCAAGTCAGCGCCCTCTTTAAAGCTGTGGCTCTTTTGCCTTTCCTAATCTGTGTTTAATGATTAACAGCAGAGTAATTTTTGGATAATGAATCCCATCTACTGCCTGCCTGCCTGCGTGTATTTGGCCTGGTAGCACTGATCTCCTCTAGAGAGCATCTCCACAGCCTCTGCATGCCCAACTGACCAGAGCAGATCCAGCTTCTCCTGAGTGCAGGGGAGGAGCTGACGCTGAGCTCCCCTGTTGCACCTTTGGTGGTGGCCTGTCAAGTCCAGCAAGTTTGTTTTCTGAAAGGTGGCATCTGGCCCCGCTGAGGTGTTTCTGGAGAGCAGTGACTCATCTCTCCTGCAGCCCATCTCACTGCACTTCTCTGGTGACAGCTCATTTCTGTCGCTCTGGCCGTTGCCCTGCTCTCAGGTTTGCTAAGCCCACACAGCCCAGGAGGGATAATCGGTGTCGGAGGCTTGAACAAGAAACCTTTCATGGCACAGTAAAAGCCAACATCAGTTTTAAATCATCTGTTCCCAGAATTTGCCAATGCTACTGAGGTGTTGATGGGGCATATTGAGGGGGAAACTGTCTCAGGGAAGCTGAAAAGGTGTTGGGTTGGTATTTGAGTGTGAGGGATCATAGGAGGGTTTGGGTTGGAAAGGACCTTAAAGAACCACCCATTTCCAACCCCCTGCCCTGGGCAGGGACACCTCCCACCAGACCAGGTTGCTCCAAGCCCCATCCAGCCTGAACTCCTCCAGGGATGGGGCAGCCACAGCTTCTCTGGGCAACCAGGCTCTCACCACCCTCACAGCAAAGAATTCCTTCCTGAGATCTGATCTGGGCAGGGTTGCTTTATCACTTTAAAAGCAAGTGGCCGTGGGAGGGGAGGGAGGAGGAAGACTGTTGGCTATTAATAGCCAGTGTGAGTAGGAGCTTTATTTTGAATGGCTTCTTTAATTAGTGACACGCGATGCAGAAGCAAAGCTGGTGAGGTTCTCTACCTACTGACTTCCCAAGCGCTGATCAGAGGGAGGCAGAGAGATAAAACCCCGTTGTCCTGCAGGGGAGTTTTTAAACAGGCCAAGCTAAAATGCCCAAATTAAAAAATAACCAGGAGATCGATCAGCTTTGATCTTCAGAGAGATGGTCTCTGAACGTGGGCTGGTGGAGTCAGTGCCAGCCTGGAGTCAATGAAATGGAAGTTACCTTCCCAGCCCTTACCTGCCTGCTGTGAGGTTTCCCCAGTACTCTTATTTCTCTCAGATGTTGTCTTTTATGTCTGTGGGGACGATAAGTGCCCGGAGATAAGAGGTCTCTGGTCTCCCTCGGTTTTACAGCGCCTGGTACAGAGGTGTCTCGCTTTCTGAGGAGCCCTGCTCTTGTACCGTGCTACAAGAAATCACACCTCTCTGTGCAGCGGTTCTCCAGCAGCACAATGTATTGTACTTGTGTTTCCAGCATCTCAAAGAAATAAAGAACAAAAACAACAACCAGAACCAGGTATTTAGGGGATTTAAAGCTAGGAGAAGGCTTGCTTCCTTAGTTCTGCCTAGAGAAGAGAAGGCTCCACAGAGACCTTAGAGCCCCTTCCAGTCCCTAAAGGGGCTCCAGGAGAGATGGGGAAGGACTCTTGATCAGGGAGGGGAGCCACAGGATGAGGGAGAACAAACTGAGAGAGAGGAGATTTAGATGAGATGTCAGGAAGAAATTCTTTCCCATGAGGGTGGTGAGACACTGGCCCAGGTTGCCCAGAGAAGCTGTGGCTACCCCATCCCTGGAGGGGTTTAAGACCAGGCTGGATGGAGCTTGGATCAACCTGCTCTGATGGGAGGTGTCCCTGCCCAGGGCAGGGGGGGTGGAACTGAATGATCTTTATGGTTCCTTCCAATCCGAACCACTCTGTGATTCTATGATTCTCTGCAAGTCATGACATGCCACCTGGACCCACGAAGCCAACTGGACTGCAGTCCTACATGAAATTAGTGGGGCTGTTTTGAAAAATACAGCTCAGGCTGGTTGTGGTTATGATTTGCCTATTTGCACCTTGCTTTGAATAATTACGCGTGGGGTGGCAAATCCTCCCTGTAATGAAAGAAGAAAGGAGGGAGTTCTCCACAGGAATGTGTGTTATGGCACTGATAAGGAGCATCCAGCCCCACAGGAGAGTTCTGGTGTGTGGCTATGGGAATAGCAGAGAGGAGGGCAGACAGAGCTGCGGGGCAGAGGCAGAGCTCCTCCTTTCCCAGTAAAGGAGTTCTACTGGAATGCTGACTCACCTGCTCCCTGTATTATAGAGGTGGAGGGAAAAAAAAAAAAGAAAAGAAAACAAAACAAAAATAGCAATTATGTGTAATTGCACAGCACTTTTTCTCTCTTTTCTTCCCTCACCAGCATTTCACTTTGTGGAGTGGATCTGGCTGAAGAGTCAAGAGTTCTCTGTGCTGGAAAGCCTTATAAAATTATACCTTGGGCTAGATATGTAGAAGCCTGATAAGCAGGTGTTAATAGTTCCCAGCCAGCCTCAAAGCAAGGGTAAGGTTTCATTGCTTGGCAAGGCAAGGCTTCATGCACATAAACTAGTTGTAAATAGTTTGTGGAGTAGTTGCAGAGCACATTTACACAAAAGCTGTTAGCAGATCAGCTGGTGGTGGAACACAGGCTTCCCCTGTGTTTCCCAACCATGTATTTAAAGTTTTCCTCACGTTGTCTCCCTTCCCAACTCAGGGGAACCTGGTTCCCTAGGAAGAAAGTTTCAGCTCATCTCCAAGCACTTGCTCCTCCACAGGTGCTGGTCCACGGCCAGTTGTCCAAAGCGGTGTGATTTTTAATACCCAGCCCTCTCAGCAGCAGCATCTGTCACTTCTCCAAGTGAGAAGTCAAGTGCCTTCTCCAAGTGAGTTTGGCCGAAGCCAAAGGCTGGTGCATTAAATGTTTTCATGTCCAAAGGAGAACAGACAGAGAAGAAAGCTTTGAGAAGAGCTTCATTACTTGTCCTATCGTCCCATCTGATTGCTCATGCCAAGTCATAGAATCATAGAATCATTCAGGTTGGAAGAGACCCTTGGGATCATCAAGTCCAACCATCAGCCCTACTCTACAAGTTCTCCCCTACACCAGATCCCTCAACACCACATCCAATCTACTCTGAAACACAGTCAGGGATGGGGACTCCACCACCTCCCTGGGCAGCCCATTCCACTGACTGACCACTCTCTGGGAAAAACTTTTTCCTCATGTCCAGCCTAACCCTACCCTGCTGCAGCTTGCAGCCATTCCCTCTTGTTCTGTCGCTCATTGCCCGTGAGAAGAGACCAGCACCAACCTCCCTACAATGCCCTTTCAAGCAGTTGTAGAGAGGGATGAGGTCTCCCCTCAGCCTCCTCGTCCTCAAACTAACAAATCCCAAATCCTTCCCAAAAGTCCTTCCCAAAAGTCCTTCTTGATGGTCAAGTCCTCCAACTTCATGGTTGTCCCTTGACCTAACAGCACAGCTAAACCATAATTTCAACCAAAAAAGAAGAGCAAGACACAGCACTGTTTTTTCTCATTAAGTCACAGGCTCTGGGTTGTGGTAGTCCTGATGAGCTGGGGACATGAGAAAGGCAAATGAAGACAGGTTGCTCAGAATGCCCCTTTCTCCTGCATTATTAGTGGGGACATCTCCTCTCTGCAAGCCCGATGCTGCAAGGTTGCTCCTCATCTTCTCATCCCATCCCACCTCTTCCAACCTGAATGATTCTATGAAGCTGTGGAGCCAAAGGAGCCTGGAAAGGGGGTGGCACCAGCGAGGCTGGTGACTTAGGCCTGCAATCAGAGTCTGGAGTGTTTGGCAACGCTTTCCCAGATGGCAAAACAAACCCTCCTCTGTCGTAGAGAGGAGGTAAACGGCGAACTCAGTTCGCAGATACCTTATCTCTTGCAGTTACAGAGGGATCAAAACAAGAAGCTGGAGGCAGAGGGAGCTGCCTTCTGAGGTTTTACACTTTTTCAATCCCTACCTTTGAGTTCCAGGGGTCTGTGACGTTTTGCTCCGATCTTTTTTTTGCGGGGCCCTGGCACAGAAATGCCTCCTCGCTCAGTGCCAGCACCTGCACGTGTGTCCACGCTGGAAGCTCATTTCCCAGCTTAAGTTTGATACCACCACGGTTTTATTCTCCTACCACCACCGTTCAGCTGATTTTAAGCGCTGGGGCTTTCAGCTTGAACCCAGAGTAAGACAATCGGTGACCTGGCTCCCCCACCAAGCTCCCTGATGCTCCACACTTGGAACCCAAACAGCAAAGGAAAGGTGGTTGGTTTTGTGGGGTCATTGTCAACCCCATGAAATGTAGGTTTGGTTTAAAAGGAACAGACCCTAGATGGTGGTGTCCTCTTTGCACCACTTCCACTGCACGCCAATGCACACAGGTTTCCACACCACGTTGATCTCTGGGGTGCTGGAGACCCCTCATGATTGAGTACTGGTTCCAGTTCCAGACTCTCCTGTTCAAGGACAGGGAACTTCTGAAGTGAGTCCAGCAGAGGGCTATGAAGATGATCAAGGGGATGGAGCACCTCTCTGATGAGGAAAAGCTGAGAGACCTGGGTCTATTCAGCCTGGAGAAGACTGAGAGGGAACCTCATCAGTGGTTATCAATGTCTAAAGGGTGGCTGCCAAGAGGATGGGCCAGACTCTTTTCAGTGGTGCCCAGTGACAGGACAATAGGTAACAGGCACAAGCTGGAACACAGCTTGTTCCATCACATTCCATCCCAATGTGAGGAAAAACTTCTTTCCTTTGAGGGTGGCAGAGCCCTGGCAGAGGCTTCCCAGAGAGGTGGTGGAGTCTCTTCTCTGGAGCCATTCCAAACCCACCTGGATGTGTTTCTGTCCAACCTGCTCTGGGTGACACTGCTTTGGCAGAGGGTTGGACTGGATGATCTCCAGAGGTCCCTTCTGACCCCAACCATTCTGTGATTAGGTGGCAATCGGTGCAAGACACCAGATCACCCACGGCAGCTGTCACTGCCACCCCTGTCACTCCCCCATGAAGAAAAGTGCACCAGAACAACTTGTTCTGATTTGTTTGTATTTTGGATTGAATTTTGCTTTGATTTTGATTTTCAGCCAGCTTTCCTAAAGAAAGGAGGCCACGTTCATGACCCCATTTTGCCAATGCCCCTTTTCCCTGGCCCTCAGCATCCCAGCTGCCCTATGGAGGTGAGGGGCAGAGGAACTGGGGTGCTGGGGATCTCCTTCCAGGAGAGCCGTGGGCTCTCTGGCCGAGGTGGGCAGGACCCTGCAGAGCACCCAAGGAGCCCTGAGAGAGGAGAGCTCACCCCTCCGTCCACGTGGCATGAAAGGAACACAAACAGGAAGCATAAAGCCACAGGAAATTCAACGACTGAAGTTTCGCCGTTCATAGAAGCATTATTTTCACTTGCTCTGTCGCTCCATCTTCTAATGTCAGCAAAGAGCGCTCGTTTTCTCCCTCTGCTCAGACCTGGGGTAGGAAAAACATCATCCCTGTAGGTCGTGGGTTGCTTCAGGTTCTGCCTCCCGCCGTGTTCCAAGCCGGTAACGCCGAGGCCCTGAACACTGATGGTGGGGGATGCTGAAGCGCATCCACAGGGACATGGCTCCAGCCAGAGCTCGGTGGGACCGGGGTAGCGATTCCAATGGGTCTGTGGGGCTCAGCAGCTGGACAAGCTGCTGGTGTCACGCTGTGCCTGCGCCCAGGTGTCGGGAACAAGACATCCTTCAGTCGCCCTGTGCGTTTCGGTCACGGGGACGAGGCTGATGGATGAGGCTGTGTTGTTTTGAAGTAAGGGGGAGGAAATAGTGTGCTTGGTGGCCTCTCTCAGAGCACTCCTTTTAATACTTCATGGCTTTTTTTTCCCACCATTTCTCCCCACAAAATTCTCCCAACTACGAATGACACGGATGAGCAGTTTTTCTCCCAAATCCTCCAGCTTTCGGCAGTGAACCAGGGGTGCCCCATAGTTCTGCTCTGGTCCTGACTCACCTCCATAGACACAGACCCCACTCCATCCCGTGCTGCTGCTGGATCTGCTCTCTGCTCCACCACCATTCTCCTGCCAAACTGAAAACCAGGCGGTCCTCAAAGGCAGGACAGAAAGAAACACAAAGCTTTCAGGTCTGTCCATCTTGAATAATACCTGTCTGTCGATCTGCTGGCACCATGGGCTGGCAGGAAACCAGCCTGGGGGGACCTCAGCCCCTCCCCAAATGTGGAATCACCTCCAGAGATTTCCTTACCTTCCAGGGCATCCATCCAGCTACAACTCTTGCTCAAGAGCTCCACACCTTGGCTGCCACCACCACCACTTTGCTGGGGCCTGGTGTAGGTGGTTTTCCCTGTGGACAGCTTCCTGGAGGTGGCTCTTCTGTGGCTTTCCCAGCCCACTGTTGGTCATCACCCTGTTCTTCAGTGCTTCACTGTTTGCTTCCAAATACAGGTTTCTGGCACAGTCTCCTTATCTTTGCTTTCCAGGCTTCTCCTGGTCCCCGTTGCCCACTGAAGCCCAGCAAGCATTCCTCTGCTTCCTCCCCAGCTGCCACCCTCATTTGGACAATGTAAGACCAGGCTGGATGGGGCTTTGAGCAACCTGGGTCTAGTGGGAGGTAGCAACCCCCTCCATGGCAGGGGGGGGCGGAACTAGACACTCTTTAAGGTCCCTTCCAGCCCAAACCATTCCATGATTCTATGGTCCATTCTATGACAATGCTCTAGAGCAGCATCCCACATGGCTCCTGGCATCTCACCTTAAAAATCTTGATCCTAACCCCACAGCAGGTTGATACCACTGCCTTTCATGCTGCCCAGAGCCATCCTGCCTCCTTTTCCTTCCCCACTGGACCTCCCTGCTCTTTCTTTCCCCCTCCTTTGCCTGTGGAGTCTTTGAGGTCATGGAGCTTGGGGCTTTCCAGGAGGCAGTAGCTTTCCTCCGTTCACCAAGGCAGCACAGGTCCAGCAGCAGCTCCTGCCCGAACTCGTGGTTGATAGAATTGGCCATTTCTGGGGACATTTTGTGCCCATCTCATGGTGCTGTCACAGGTTTGAGCTACAGCGGGTGCCCCGACCTGCTGGGTCACCCACCTCTTGCCCTTCTCCTTCCCCACCTCCCTGGCCCTCTCCTTCTCCCAAGCTCCATCACACACTGCCTTCCCAACACACAGTAGCACTGAGGGTTCACCTGCAGGCTTTCACTTCTGCTATTTGGGGCATTCCCCTGGTTTTAGGGTCTTGCTGGTTGTTTAGTCTTTCTCCTCACAGGTCATTTTTTAGCTCTACAGTAAGTCCATGCCTGGACTATGTATGATCCCTCACAGCAACCATCTTCCTTCCTCCTTAAATTTCTCTGCTCACTGGCCTGTTCCCTCTTGTGTCCCCCCCAGGCTGCCTCCTTCCCCTCACCCCAGGACCATTTTCTGGGCATTGTTTTTTTAAGCCACTTCCCTTTTTTTCAGGCTTGGCTTGTGGCCGTGGAGGGCTGAGGGTCCATCATCCCGGGCACACACTGGAGTAACCCTCTGCTCTGCTCCCCACCGCCTGTCACAGCACATTTTAATCTCATCAACAACTGCACAAACTATTTATAATCAGCTCTCTGATTACACTCCTAAGGTCAACGTCCAGGCTGAAAGGCTCAGGGTAGCTGATACGCTGCTGCTGCAAAGCCTCCTCTCCCCCAGAGGTTTGAGGAGCTGCTGGGCTGTATTTGAAGGTGGCCCTCGGAGGTGCCACTACTTTCCCAGGTCCCCCAACATCACTGTTATTCCTCTTGCTTCTCACAGAATCACAGAATCTCGGGGATTGGAAGGGACCTTGAAAGATCATCTAGTCCAATGCCCCTGCTGGAGCAGGAACACCCAGAGCAGGTCACTCAGGAACGCCTCCAGGCGGGTTTTGAATGTCTCCAGAGAAGGAGACTCCACACCCTCCCTGGGCAGCCCCTGCCAGTGTTCAGTNCCCCAGGTCCCTTTCTCCTGCCCTCCCTTGTTGTCTCCCACAGACATACCTCTGGGGAAAGCTGGTCAGTAAGTGACTGCATTGACATGTCCCAGCAGGTCAAGCCTGAAGACCAGTAACCCCAGCAAGGTGTCCCCAGCTCACCCAGCCTGTATCTGGCCCAAAGAGTGGACATAGAATGGTTTGAGTTGGAAGACACCTTAACGATCATGCAGTTCCAGTCCCCCTGCCGTGGCCAGGGACACCTCCCACTAGACCAAGTTGCTCAAAGCCCCATCCAGTCTGGCTGTGAACCCCTCCAGGGATGGGGCAGCTTCTCTGGGAAACCTGTTCCAGTGTCTCACCCCCCTCTGGGGTACGGCCCTCACAGCACCCACCTGGGGACCGGAGTCAACGATGCTCACCAGGCTCCTGTCCTTCCCTGCTGCCTGAGGTTTCAGCAGTAGGTGGCTGTTTTCCTGCCATCATCCTAGACCCAGGTCACTATGAGCAGCCAAGCCACCTCCCATTTTTTAACTGATTGCAGCATGACACAAAACCCCACTCTCTTTTCCCATGACTTACACAAATAAGCCAACACCACCCTTTGGGCTTGTCTACAGGAGCCCAGAGTCCTATGGGCCACCAAGTCCTATGCAGCACCGGCCCTTAGGACTGGTCTACAGTGAGACCAGGTAGTCCCACTACAGCAGGGAGGCTTCTACATCACATGCAGCCCCTGGGAAGATACCTGGCACAAAATATGGGGACTAGAGAAAGTGAAGAGTCTGGTTGTCATTTGGCCCCTAGATGTTTCAGTCAGGAGCATTTCAGCAAACAGCAGCTACCAAGCAGAAGGCAGAGGTGGTATCAGCTCCCATCGTGCTGCTGGAGGCTCAGGAAAGCTGGTTCCTTCTTCTGATGTTTCTCCCCTAGATGAGACATTTTTATCACAATATGATCTTATATAGACCCTATGCTGGGCTAGAAAAGGTTAACCAAGAATTATGGACTCTTGGGTGAGCCTTTAGATGTCGAGCCTGAAGGGCAGAGAGACCACAGCTCACTCCTGGGGTTATTTATTGCCTTCCTGAGGTCTCAATGGCTGAATGGAGAAGGCTACACAGGTGAGCTCACCAGTCTTACCAGCGGTCTGGCCAATGGGACCAGATGTCAGGTGAGGAAGCCATGGTCTCACAAGAGATCATCCGGGCTCAGGACCTCGGCATCATTATCATCATCATCATCTGAAGGTCAATCCCTACCTGAGAGAGAGCTGAGCATGGGGAAACAGCTGAGGATGAGGAGGCAGAGAAGGGTTAAGAGGCTCTGCAGGAGAACCAGAGGAGGTTACATCTGCCTTTAACTGGTGTCTTTGCATTGCACCACACAGGAGAGGCACGGGCTGTGCATATGAGGAAGCTGCTTTTAGCTGAATGGGATAAAGAGGAACACACAATGTTCTGGGGTTTGTACCAGAAGTAGCCAAGGAGAGAAAGAGGAAATGCTTCTTTCTGTTAAGAAGGATCCTACACATTTAAATCCCCTGGTAAGTTAGTGTTTGGTATTAATCATGGTTTTTAAATTGCACAGTGCTGCTTGTTCCCACCGCTCTCTTTAAAAGGCCTTGTGGTTAAATAAGTAGAACTGATATTTTCTTAATGGTCCTGGGTGAGGGTTGTCTTCATCCATGGGTACGTCTTTGCACCAGATATTCTCAAAACACTCCCATAATACTGCTACAGCTTCATGCACGCGCAGGCAAACCTGTTATCTGGTCCTTCTTTAGAGGCAGTGAGACAGCTTGGCACGGCCTCTTTCTGTATAAAACTTGAAACCAGGAGGACCTCCTAGATCTGCAGGGTTGGTCTCCTACCCACCCCACGCTGCTGAATGTCTCCAGGCAGGTCCCTAAGAAGCTCGCTGCATTCAGCCTGGCAGAACTGTGTCGGTCTTGTGTGCGGCTGGGAGAGGCTGAGCATCCTCTGCTGGTCCTCTGACCCTGGGGCTGGGAGCACCGAGCTACTGAGCTACTGATTCTGATGCCAAATCTTGCCCACGAACCCTGACCAAAACCACTTCTTCTGGAGAACGACTGCTGTGCCCCTCGCTTTCCTTCGAGGCGCTTTAATTACGCGACTGACTTCATGACAGAAGAAGGGAGGTCTCTAGCAGGAAAAAGGAGAAAAAGTTCCGTTTCATTTGACTGGAAAACGCAGGTCTTCCATATTTTTTTTTTTGGGGGGGGTTGTGGTTACCCAGGAAAATCCCCATGTTGACATTCAATTTTTAAGGCATAAAAAGAAGAGCTTACCAGGGCGCATCCTTCCCCTCCGCTCTCAGAAATCACCTTTCATGAGGCAAGCGAAGCAATACTTCGTATTGCTTCGCTTGCCTCATGAAAGGTGATTTCTGAAATCCATCCTTCTGCTTGAAGACCATCCCCACAGGCATGGCAGAAGCTTTTTTGGGGGGAGGACAGGATGAAGTATGGCAGGGACCAGCAGGGGGAGAGGCTCGGTGGCTGGAAGCGTTCACCGGCTAGGTCTCGGGACAACAGAAACGACGCTTTTTGCCTCAAAATTTGCTGACTGGGGTTTAGCCCCAACGTGCAGTGAGAAAGATGGGAGGTTTTCCTGGGAAGCAGCAAGGTGAAATTCCGGGATGCAAAACCCCAGGGTGCAATAAATACTCCAGAGGATGGATAGCAACCAACCACGCAGAGATGCGAAAGGGTTGCTTCAGGCAGGAGGCTTTTGGTTTTGCTTTCAAAGGAGCCTTGAAGGTCTGGAGATCTTGAAGGTCTGGAGATCTTGAAGGTCTGGAGGTCGCTGGGCTGTCTGCACTGACACCCCGTGGTGGTGAAGCAGCAGTTTCTCCTCTCACCCCAACTCTTCTCTCAATAACAGCCAGAGCGTTTCTGCTGTGACCGCCCTGCCACCTGCAGTCCTTTGCGGGAGGAAACACGCAGCCAAAAGGTTAAGTTTTGCCTGAAAATAAATGGCATTCCTTACAGGATTATGGAGGAGGTGAGTCTTTTGCTGTTACTGGTGTGATTCAGCCACCACTATAGACGCTGCTAACATTTCTCAAAGTGATTCCGTGTGCACGCAGCCTGGCTTTAGCAGAACAAGAAATACAAGACTACAGTTAAAAACATGAATTGCATATGAGTGTATAGCAATTTAGTTTAGTACATAAGGAGAGACCATACATGCTTCCAAGAGGAATGCCTTAGGGCTGGAACAAGAGGAACTTTAAGGTCCCTTCCAACCCAAACCAGTCTACGATTCTAATGTTAAAAACGGGCCTCGTAACTTGTTAAAAACCCTATCGTTGTAGAATAATGGAATAGTTTGGGTTGGAAGGGGCTTTTAAAGGACATCTGGTCCAAGCCCTCTGCCATGAGCAGAGACATCCTCAACCAGGATGAAATTCCTCAAAGCCATCCAACCTGACCTTGAATATTTCCAGGGATGGGGCAGCCACAGCTTCCCTGGGCAACCTGGCCCAGGGCCTCACCACTCTCATAATCAAGAGCATCTTCCTAGTATCTCATCTAAATCTCCCCTCTCTCAGTTTAAAACCATTCTCCCTCCTCCTGTGGCTCTACTCCCTGATCAAGAGTCCCTCCCCACCTCTCCTGGAGCCCCTTTAAGGACTGGAAAGGGCTCTTAAGGTCTTTCTGGAGCCTTCTCCTCTCCAGGCTGAACACCCCCAACTCTCACAGCAGAGGGGCTTCAGCCCTTGGAACATCTCCATGGCCTTCTCTGGCCCTGCTACAACAGCTCCGTATCCTTATCACATAACCCAACAATACCAAGGTAATTAATTCACTGCCCCTTTACCAGTTGACCCTGTTGTGAACCTGACCTGTGCTTTCTGCCAAGTTTTTTAGCATAAATCACCTATTCCTTTCTCCTTTAACTTCACCCAAACTAAGGCAGCCGCCTCTTTCCCATTACATTGTGCAACCCCTCCTCTCACTTTGCTTCCACTCTACCTTCATCTTTTCCATGATTTATCCAGCCAAAACCAGCAATGATTAACTGGCAACTGTGCCACTATACTATGTTCTTCACCTATTTCAGAGTATCACCCTACAGACAACCATTCAAGTTGGCCTATTTTCCTCATGCATTTCCTAAAGGCTTACTTTATTACAATCTTCCATCCCCAAATTCAGCCTTTCAACTCAATTTACCCTGTTCCAGTGAGCTGAGCTCACCAGCTCCAGTCAGACCTCCTGCCGAAACGAGTGAGTGAGGGTTGAAGGACCTCTCCTCGCCTGCCCTTCTCCCTTCTCCAACAGGCTCCATCTCTACCCACCAGTCCCACCAACTGGAGCACCAGCCTTCAGCTAGAAAGACCCAGAAGCTTTCATAGAATCATAGAATCATTTAGGTTGGAAGAGACCCCTGGGATCATCAAGTCCAACCATCAGCCCTACTCTACAAGTTCTCCCCTAGAGAGAACTTTCCTGGCACTAAGTAAGATTTTAGTGATTTGGACTAGAACACAGCTTGTGTCCTGAGAGGAAAGGACTGGTTGAATATTACCTCTTTCCCTAAAAGGTAACATTCCATCTCAACCATCTTCCATCTTCTACCTCTTCTTAACTTTCTTGGGTAGTCGTTGTAGCTTCGCTTAGATTTTGTTTCACTCTATTTTAAAGATGATTGGAAAAGTTGTAGAACCATTTTTCCTTTCAAGGGCCAAGCCCAGAACCTGTTCAATCTAAAGGAAGAGCAAACTCCATGAGAGGACTTTTTCCCAGTAAAATAACCAAGAGTTCAAGGAACATTCCTATTCCCAATTGCTCTGAAGCAGATTAACAGAAGCCCTGGCAGTTGTTTACAACATGTAACTCTGCAGCTGCTTGGTTAATTCACAACCTCCATGAGAAAACATGCATACAGGTTGTTGTAAATGTTATTTTTAACAGGGTCCCATTCAGTTTTCCACCAGAAGTGTGGGCAATAGATCTGCCAGGAACTGAAGCTTCAATCAGTTAAAATAGACTCACCCTCCCTCATGAAACACTTTGATGAGAGAGACAAGATCCCTCCTATTAGGAGACAGCCACCGGGGAGCTCCTCTGTAACATGTGAAATTGCCTCCTCTGAGTAACTTCTGATCCTGCACTTCCCATCTCTCGATCCCTACTGCTATTACCTGGCTCTAACGTACAGCACACTTTAAAGCAGCTCCTTTTCCACTTCAGGTGGTAAGGCAGGTGGGGAAGACAAGGGAAAGAGGTATTCTGAGAAACAGGGACACAGTTAAAGTTAAAATTAATTTGCAAAAGCTGTCAGATCCTAAACAAATAATACACATAGAAAAGCATGATACGATTTAGAAAACAGTATTTAATTTAAGTTAAAAAAAAACCCAACACACCCAAATGCCTCTGGAAGTGATGTCACTTTGCTAACGCTGTTTATCTACACAGTTTGAAAGAAGGAGTTTTAAGTCTTGTTTTGCAAGCACCCTATAGTCATTTACCATTCTGTCCTCCTCTGACCTTACAAAGAAGCTGCCACAAGCTGAAACATCAACAAAACCATCTTACCATTTAGTAAGAGCCGGTGCCACAAAATTCAGAGTCAAGGTATAAACTTACTATTTGTTAACGTAGTTTAGCTCAAGTGTTGTAACTGACTCCAACTGAAGGCAGAGCTAAGAAGTTCATTTTCTCCAGCCCTGCAGATGGAGGTGTCCACACGGTATGCACCCAGCACAAAGCAAACCTGCTTTTATTTGTGGCCAGAAAGAGGAAAGCAGACAATTCACTTTCCTTTTGCGCCGATTCTTACAGCCCCAAATATGCACCAACGGCTGCCCCCTTCGAGAGCTGCAGGTTTTGGAAGAGGTTTCCCTTGTGTCCCTTGGTCACTCAGCTTCAAGGCCAGGATACAAAGGTTCTTTTGCAGCAGCTACCCCTGTCACTAGGATTGCTTTACCTAATACTCCATGTGAGAGCTTAGAAAAAGGACAGGGGAAAAAAAAATTGACTGCATTCTAAATACTCTTCCTAATTGTACATAAAAAAAGTAAATGGGTGTTTTCCACACTTGGTGCCCTAAGTTCTAAAATCAGTTTGGTTAGTTTACAGCCTAAACTTTAAGAACTTGAGTAAAGAAGAACCGTACGACACCACTGCTATCATTTTACCACCATTAGTGAACCCATCGAGTTCTGAATCTCCTCCCTGTTGGCAAAGATATGAAACCAAGTTATTTACAAGAACTGCTTCTTTCCTCTGCTCCTTCAGCAAAGTGAAACGTAGCACCTAATAGATCTGATAAGTCATCTCACATGTGATCTGATTTTTCCTCAGCCTCCCCTGCCTAATTTTTCAAGATACTCAGAGCAGTACTTTCAAATTTGCTTTTCTACCACAGCCATACTATGCTTTGCTTCTCACAACGGACACATCTAACTATGAGACAGTCATTACGCCACACGCAGTAGTGAACAGTGACTCAGATTCAGAAGTGGTTTTCTGTACTAACATTGCATATAAATTACAGATAAAAACATCAGCTGAAAAATTCCGAGGTGGAATCTGTTTAGCAAGGGAAGTAAAAATCTTTGGTGAGCATGGAGACGATGCAGGGAATCTGCTTCTTCGCGTTAAAATCCTGGCGAGTTGAGCAGGACTCGTACTCCGCCACCCTGCGATTTACACGCGTCAAAATCTGCACGAGTTCAAGTTTCCTCCCGTGTTCCTGCAGCATCTTACACAGAGACTGGATAAACCAGGAGCCTTCAGCTGAATTCCTCCAGGAGTAATAGCCTGGGGAAGAGAGAAACGTCAAATGGATCAGATGTAGCAGCCTCTGGCGTGGGGCAGGAGAGCAATGAGAGGAACAAGGTGTTGTTTCCAATAGCAATCGATGTTTTACAATAAAAAAAATCAAAGCCACCAACCCAGACAAATTTAATCTCAATTTACAGCTCAAGAGATTTTTCTAAGCCTCCCATCTTTTGCAACCTAAGAAAAACTTTAAGTAGGTAGAAAATCAAAAGGCAGGAAAACTATCTTAGAATCATAGAGTGGTTCAAGTTGGAAGGAACCTTAAAGACCATCCAGTTCCAACCCTGGGCAGGGACACCTCCCACCAGAGCAGGTTGCTCCCAGCCCCATCCAGCCTGGCCTTGAACCCCTCCAGGGATGGGGCAGCCACAGCTTCTCTGAGCAACCTGTTCCAGGGCCTCACCACCCTCATGGGAAAGAATTTCTTTCTGGTATCTCATCTAAATCTTCCCTCTTTCAATTTAAATCTGTTTCCCCTCACCCCGTGACTACACTCCCCGACAAAGAGTCCCTCTCCAGCTCTCCTGTAGGCTCCCTTCAGATACTGGATACTGGCTCCCCAGAGCCTTCCCTTCTCCAGGCTGAACTTCTGCTGCAACGCTCTTAGCCACTGATCACTTACTACTCTACAGGGTGCCCATATACAAAGCAGAGGTGACAGTACAGATAGAGCAGAGATGGAAAGTGCATTTCAGTGTCACCATCTTCAGGACTATGTGCATGAATTAAAGACTGGAAGCTAATTCTGCTAATTGGTACAGTAAGGGGCATAACTAAGGGCTCTGCCACTACTAATAGTACACCTCTACAGACACCTGATTGCTTTGTTCTCTCAGAGCTAATAATGCCTTCTACTTCCTGCTGTAAATTATTTGCACAACTCAGATTAACTGAATTTACAGCAGATGAACATTTGAGAGTTTGCTAGTGAGAAAAATGTATGTTCAGGCTCTGGTGGGGTTTTTCTTGTAGGAACTGAGAATAGCAGCTACCCCAAAAAGAAAGCAGGAGAGAAAAAAAGTGATTGAGGGAAGAGGGAAGAAAATACTTATGTCCATGAATGAACAAATGAAGAAGAAGTCACCCAGTGACTAGACACAACTGCAAATTGTCATTTACAACATCATTATGAGCTGGTGTAGAGATAGGATATCAGGAACAAAAATTCCTTTGCAGGTCTCTCTCTCACCTGGAGCTGTAGAATATGCATAGAGGAAGTCTGCTTCTACAGGTATTTTCTGGCACATTGTTCCCTCTGATCCGCTGTCTACTTCAATACCAGAATCTAATTCTGTCCCTCTACAAGCCTATGTGTTGGGAAAAAGGACAGAAAATAAAATTAAAAGAATAAAGAAATAAATGTAGTGGTTATGATCATTATACTGGGGGGTTGTTTGGGTGACTGGGATTATTATTTTTTTTCACTGTAAAGACAATAACATCCATATTAAAAACTGCAACAATAACAATTTATATGTATTTTCCATTAGGGAGACTCAGAAGAAAAGTAGCTAACATTTATTTAACCAACTGCAGGGTTTGGTTAAGACTTATATTCAACAGTGCATTCAGAAACTCACTAAAATATTGGCTACTGTTTAGAAAAATGTTACTTAAAGCACAGAATTAAGGTAACGTGATGCAATAGGGCAGATTGTGCTACTTTGAGACCTGAAGAGAACGGTATTCTCAAAGTAACTCCATTTAAAGAAATTTTAGGAATAATTAACAGGAAGCTTGGGGTTTTGGGGTGGTTTTTTTTTTAAGTATCCAGCTAATTTGATGACCCTTGTTCAGCTGCACATCACCTGAATGAAAAAGAGCTTGGGTTTTCCTGCTAGACTCCTGCACCTGTCCCCTCGGAAAAGGTTGGTTAGTGCTTTCAGCTCAAGAGGGCCGTCTGTGCCGTATATTAACCCTTCATCGCCGTGGCTTAGCAGCACGCAAACAAAGCTGCTCCGCCTGCTGTGATCATCTTCAGACACTTGGAAGAAAGAAAAAAAGAATAAAAGAAAGAATTAACTTAACTTCTTCCATTCCCTAAAAGCTTTGAACATTTGATGCTATGTGAAGGAAGTCTTTAAGAACCAATTCCTGCCTTTTAGAAACTTCCAGCTGTTTCCACCTCCGAGCAAAAGGATGCTGCCTACTTTACATCGGGATGTTGGACACAGAAACCCCCAAATTAAAGGCCAACCCTACCCATTTAAAGACATGGCCACAGAATGAGGACAGGAACAGCATGAGGAGACAAAGAGGGTGTTCCCACAGCATCTCCAAGTCTGAAAGGTCCACCTTGCTCACATAGTAATAGGGAACAGTCTTGTGATCTGGGATCGATGGGCCACAAAGATGACCATGATGGGGTATTTCAGGCTGGAGAGAAGACTCTGGGGAGACCTTAGAACCCCTTCTCGCTCCTACAGGGGCTCCAGGAGAGATGGGGAGGGACTCTTGATCAGGGAGGGGAGCCATAGGATGAGGGGGAATGGTTTTAAACTGAAAGTGGGAAGATTTAGATTAGATCTCAGGAAGGAATTCTTTCCTGTGAGGGTGGTGAGACCCTGGAACAGGTTGTCCAGGGACACTGTGGATGCCCCATCCCTGGAGGGGTTCAAGGCCAGGTCGGATGGGGCATGGAGCAACCTGGTCTGGTGGGAATTGCTGGAACAAGATGATCTTTAAGGTCCCTTCCAACCCAAACCATTCTGTGATCCTGTGACTGAACTGATGGGACGTTCTGTGTTTTGAAAAAGGAGGGGGAAGTCCTGCTTCTCATTCCAATCTGAGAAACTTCACTATTTGAAGTACATGGGAAGTGAGTGCAGCGTGGAAGTTCTTGCTGCTGCAGGGATGTAGGTACCAGCATTATTCCTCTCTCCCAGTCTTTCCCTGTAGCAAGGTCTAGAAACACTTTTCAAGCCTCTGAATTTTGTACGTAAACACATTTATGCTTGATATAAAGTGCTTGTAGGTTTGTATTTTTTGGCATCTTATGGTATGCAAAGAGCATATAACAGAGATTCTCTGACGTCTCTTGTTGTGGGGATGGTACTTGATGATGGACCAAGATGATTCTTTTAAATACATGAAAAGATACAAGCATGGTTTGAAAGAAAGGATTCAAAAGGAGTTCTGAGTGGGAAACTCAAGAAGATTCAAGAGTTTGCAGATGAGAAGCGTAGCAATCCCAAAAGCTTGGTTTAGAGTTTGCCAAAACACTTAATTTCTCTTAATTTCTCTTCTGGAAAAACGGAACTATTTAGATTTTTCTCAAGAGATGCTCACTCAAGCATTTCTGGGATGTATGGATGAGCACTGCAAAGGCTGTTTTTTGGGAATCTCAGGCTGCAGTCTGTAGTTTACACTGTCTATCTGGAGGCCTTATGGCACAGGTAAGGCCAAGTCCTTTCCACTTGCAGCTACTGCCAGCAGACAGGCCACAACTATACCAATAAATGTACTGTTCCTGGGAACATTCTCTGGCATCAACATTATCTGGCACTAAGCCTACACCTGTGCTAGCAAGCACATTCTAAAGGAAAGAAAACAGGCTTGCTGCAGGCTAACTGGCTGCTGGGAACAATCCCTGGAACACTTTTACTGTTGAACTGAGCTGGAACAGTTTGGGAGAGTGCTAGGAGGCACCGGTTAACTTCCCAACACGGTTAACTAGAGCAGGCTGTGTTCCAGGGCTACAGATACCTCCAGGCACCACTTAATTTACTGGTCTAGATGTGGCCAAGTCCCAACAAAACCAAAGTAACCCAAGCAATAGTATAAAGCTCTCGCTTGACAGAAGAGTATTCTGTTTCACAAGTCAAACAGAACATGAGTTGTTTCTCTAAGAGAGTCATTCAGCCCACACACTTGCAGCTCTGGTCCCTCCATCAGACCCCCACCCCGAATCAGAACACCTCTCAGGCCACACCACTAAGCACACAGCACAGAAGCCCTCAACCCAATTAAGCAGGTTTCTTTCCAACTCACAGAGCTTCAGTGGTCCCAGGGTCAGAATATAAATCAGTCTGTATTTAAGTTTCAGCCTTTTTTCCAGCCTTCTTTAGAAGATGATAAAGGATATGGAGACAACAGTCATGGCACAAAAGATGGAGAGACAGCAAAGATGAACAAACATAGAAACCATGATGTATATGTCATCCTTAGCAACAAACCACTGGTAGGTGTGAAAGATCATCTAGAAGAACCATGGAAGAAGAGATTTGAGGGCTAGAGATGTATTTGGAAACGGTTGCTGATTTAATACACACACTAAACATATTATGACTTACCATTTTTCAATGTTTTAAAAATGTCCTCGCATGAAAGATCATTGTTGATCTTTATTTTATATCCCAACTTCATAAAAACTTCTCTGACACTTGCAGCATCCACATCTGTACCCGAACGGGGTGACATCCCTACACAGAAATGTATTGTTTGTTAAATGATATAGATGGCATGGTCTGATTGAGCCAAACTCTTCTCTTACTTACACCCATATTGGTCTGGAATATTATTCCACTATCCCAGATGCACTCCAACAGCTAAAACATTGCACTGTTATACATGTTATGTATGTTATACATGCACACCACCTCCTCCTCTCTTTACCTCTACTGTAGACTTATGTACTTCTTATTTCTACATCTACTCATCTGTATAAAGACATTAAAAAAGTAATTTCATTTGCAAAAGAGAAATCATCACTTGTTGAGCCTATCAATTTTTCTCCTCATTGCTGCTATACCCTAACGTCTTCCCTCTAAGCATATTTGGAAGAATGCACTGAAATGAATCCCACTCATTCAAACCATGTAATTTTAGACTGAAATCAAAGCAAGTGCATATTTATTTCTGAAGAATAAAACATGCCACTAATTTATCTAAATTAAGGAAAAAAAAAGAAAAAAAAAACTTAAAATTTTGAAGGGGATACCAGTGTGTTTGTGGAAGTTCTTATTGTTGATTATTATACATTGCCCCATCTCAGGATAATCCATTCTGTAACTGTAGTCTGGCAGAATCCCAGAGTCCATAGACTTGCTAGGAGGTATGATCTTTCTGTATAGAAATCAGACAAAGAACAAGATCAGCTCTGAGACTGTAAGCCTATTCTGAATTCTAACCAAAAGTCATATTACCATTGAATTTCCACAAGTAAACATTCAAAACCTAGAAAATGACCAAGACTCCATACACAGGTGTAATTCTGCCTTAATGAGCACACTAGACCACCCCTTGTGACTCTGCAATGGCTGTCAATTTTACCCAGTCCACATAAGCTGAAGTCAGTAAGGATTTTCTCATATAAGCACATGTAAGTAGTTACAAGACTGGGGGCTGCTGTCATATGGTATTCTACACATAAAAGGGTTGTAATGCTCTTAAATCTAAGTTTCATTGAAATACTAAAAAGAATGACTTCAGAAACAAATGAAGTTCCCAGAAAGAGCAGAGTCTGATGACAGCACTGCACCAGCAGAACAGCTGGCTGTCACTAGGAAGAGGAGGTCTGCATTTCCTCCCTTCCACCCCCCTAAATTCCCCTCACACTTGTGCTTCCACACACATAACCCCACAGCAGGTCAGCTCAAGCAGCTGAAGCGGTTGCCACCAGGTCAGGCAAGGGTTACCACTTCTATGGCTCCCACCTTCTGCTACAGCCCAAGATTCCTCAAGACTTAAACCAGAAGTACCTCACTTACCCTTTGGAACCAGGAATAGATTTGGCATCTGTCAGATCTTCCCCCAATTGTGGTCCATCTCCTGTGTCTGCCATTATGGCTCTCAATGATCAGCTTGAAAATGTAAGAAAACAGAAACAGAGGACAGTTCACTTTCATATGAAGTAATACCTTCAGATTGCTCAAGTTTTGTGAGGTTTCCTTAAAGCCTTACACAATCAGAGAGCCATTTTTTAGAACTAACTATAGAGAAAACAGGAATGCTTGAAAGGGGTTATTCACACTGAAGAACTTTAGCTCAGGAGTATTAATATTGGTAGGCAAAAAATAACATTTGTGAGTCATTTCTACATATCTTATATTTGAAAGAAGAACATTAAATATTTTTTTCTAAATTACCCCATTCTAAAACAATTCTGGGAAAAACAGTCTGCAGGTGCCTGTGACCTAATCATTGAAAATGCCTACAAAAAGCAGGTTAAGAGACAAGCAAATTGAAAACTGTCTTTAAAATACTGTAATGTCCCTCCAGGCATTAGTAGCATTTTAGTATTCTGAATGTTGTGTCCTATATGGATCCTTCCATCTCTGTAAGCTCTCAGTTGAGATCCAAACCCAAGCCTATGTTGCAAACCCATTGCCTATGTTGCAAAGATCAGCACAGGAGATCAAATTTTGGGTCACAGTATTTTGAGAAAAAGAATTTCTCTGCATTCCATTTTAAACAAAATATGGTGGTGTGCAACCCTAACTGGTGTGTGTGAAGGTAACTGCAATATAAATCCCATAAACCCACAGTGATATAACTTTAAATAGTTGATGAAATTAGCTGTGGGCCGCTACTTACTTTTGATCTGAACACAGGACAAGAAATGATGATTGATACTATGCCAGAAATCAATTTAAAAGCAATAAACCTCCTCTCCCCCCCCCCACACTTACTCTGTGTGTACTCATGGGACACATTGCCACCAGTTACCTTTAACTTGGGATTCAGAAAAGGATTAAGCACCACAAAGTTAAATGGGCAGATAGGACAAAGTAATAAATGCTCAGAAGTGAAACAAATGCTTAGACCTCAACATCCAAACAAGGCCTTACAAGGCAAGAATTTTAAAGAAAATTACTGAGCAGATATATTTATGATAAATAGGGATGTATAAATAATCAGACCAAGCAGCAATTTTTGCTGGTTAGATATGATGAAGATTCCTCTTTAAGACTTAGGTTCTTTGGTGGCAAACTGTATCTGCCATCTTACACCACCACATTACTATTATTATTATTATATTGTGTCTCTTCATATCAAACCCTGGTTGGACTTGATGATCCCAGGGGTCTCTTCCAACCTAAATGATTCTATGATTCTATGATTCTATTCTCTACAATGAACATCCATTTTCTGTGTCAACAATTACTGATTCACCAGAAGCACTAATCTGGGTATGTTTAACCCTCTTTCTTTCCTCGTTTAAGAGACATTTACTTACCTTTTTAGTGACTTCAAAAGATCTTCAAGGTTACTCCAAATACTATTTCTGCGTATCTTGGAGCAGTGATGTAATTAAAGAAATCTTCTCTCGCTCACAAAACTCTTCCAGACTTGAGAACTGTATCATGTAAATTTGCAGCACACTGGAAATGTCCTGAAAACCAAATTACAGAGGTATCAAATAAGATTGATATTTTAGAAATAAAATTTCTAAAATATATTATTGCTTTATTTTCCAGAAATTCACTTTACAGACAGTATCATAGGGCAGAAATTCTATCTATAATGTTGACCTTGCCTGCCTAGCACCATGATCTAGATTCACTCATCCTAACTTCAAAGTCTAATGCCTTAAAGGTTCCCATTGTGAACAAAGACGAGCACTTCCCAAGGGGAATTCCAGTGCCTAAACCCTGTGGCACCACAGCAATCCAACCCTATGCCTTATTGCTGGGCAGGGAGCATCAGCATTGACAACAAAGTCTACTCTAGAGTGAAAATTCATGCATCCATTCAGCTGTTAACTGAAAAACAGAGCCTGGAAAGTGGAAATTTTCATTACTTTCATTGACAAGAATGCTAGAAGTCCCCCTTCTCCAGAAAAGCACAGCTTCCAGGAGTTTCTATGCCTCTTTTAGCCCTGTCCCTACCAAAATCATCCTTGGCTTTGGTTTCCAGCTTTCCTGACCTCTCAGCTTGACCCTTTTTGATCAAAACTTTATTTTGTAGGAAAACATATTACCAGACTGGCCCATAATTCTGATGCAACTCAGGGTGTTCCTTCTAGGGAAGCACAACCCAAACCCTCCCCTGGGGCTGGGATTAATGGGAGAGACAGGGAAAAAGGTTAACTTTCTTCCTTCTTTGTTAACACCAATAATGAAGAACCACACCATACAGAAAAAGCCCAGCATAACTTCCCAACTCCATTATCAAAACGAGCCAGCAGGTGTCCTGAGAGTAGTGCAGCCACATCAGCGTGGAATTCAGCTTCTGCTAAAAACCCAGGTGTTACTCCAGCTGTCTGGCACTGGGAAGATCTGCAGTGCCAGTGCTGCAAGTACCGGAACCAGTTAATGCACACTAGTAAATATGTGTCTATCTGAGCTGTAGTCACCTCCTGCCTATCATAGGAACCATCCCATTAGGGATTGGTTTTAGTAAACTGGTGGGCATGACACTGGTGAACAGCAGCAGATTAAGTAGGCAAACTGGAGACCTAACAGACTGGGACACTGAATGCTTCTCTAACACAAACATTAAACCACATTGCAAACAATAAGATCTTAAATATTTAAGTGACCTTAAATTAAGACTTATCTCCTTGACCCTTTTGCAATCTTAAAACCGCTGTCCTTGATGCAATGCCAAAGAAACGATGAAATTAGAACAAGCAGCCAGCAAAGCCAAAATTACAATGAACTACCACCCTGTTTCTGAAAAATGTGGAGAAAAAAAAATATCATAAAAATATTTCTTACTGAAGCCTTTGCAAGCCTCACTCACAGCCTACGGTTTCAACTCTTTAATGATTAGAGCTTACTGCATTCTACTGCACCAACACTGGAGCTTGTCTTTACAGAAGCTAGAGAGACAGTGAAATAAAACTGGGTAAAATGTGTTAGCTGTTTACACATGCTTTATCTTCAGAACAGAATCTGTACCTCACCTTCAATATCCATCCATTTCTGAGCACCTTAAGGCACCAACCAAGAACAAAGGACACCCACAAAGGGATTTCTGTTTTGCTGCTGGGTTCTCCAACCCACATTTAAATTTGCAGTAGGTTTTCTGCACTAAAGCACCACTCAGGGTAACAGCAACGCTCTCTGGAGGATGGCGCTGACTAACAGCCTGCTGAGGATTGCCTCAGCTCGGTTTAGGTAATGCAATGATGTCATGAAGGGTAAAGGAGAATACACATTGCCCTGCAGACAATGATCTCCTGCTGTCAGGGATAGAGAAAAAAATACCAGGGCAATGCATTAAGGAATTATTAAAACTGTTATTCTGCTCCTTGATATTTTTTTCTCTGAAAGCTGAGGTGAGACAAGCTTTCCACTGTAAGGAAACTTAAAAACCAAGTAGCTGAAATGAGCACCAGCATTTTTCTAATCCAGCAGAATACATTCTGTAGGTTTTAGGAAGCTCATTATACAATATTTTATCTTTTAAAAAATATTTTTTAAAAAACCCAAACTTTGAGGCAGAGATAGTGAATATAAAAACGATGCCACAATGATCTTTGCAGATACTGAGATCCAAAAGAAAAGAAAATACAAAACTACAGGAAGCTACCAAAAATGACCAAAGTCTCTGTACAGCAATAAAAGCAAAATTGTATTTTGCCTTAAAAAGATGCAGTTGTTCCAATGCTTTTCTTTTGATAAGAAAATGATAGATAAAACAATGCTTTTACTCCATTCCAGCCTGGATTTACTTATTCTACCTGGATTTGAAAAATAAATTCACAACATCACGTATCACTGCTGCCTTAAGAACCATCAGGTTTCTTTTTAAAGCAATATTTATTTGAATTGTGAGCCAACAAGGCAAATCAATGACCCAGTGGTAAAAATAATACCAAAGCTTCTCAGACAGGGAAGGAAGCAAATAACTGAAATGTCTCTAGTTACCAACTGTATCTTGAAATATGCAAACCACAGGAGACGAGACAACACATGCTCAGTATATGTCAGCTGCTACAAAGCAATGAGTGTAGCAGGATTAAATACACATCCAAAAGAGAAACCACTACTGTAAAACATGCCCTAAAAGATTAGAGAGGGGCAGAGTTTTCCACCTCACATGACTGCAAGATAAAATATCAGCAGTCAAAGCAGGGGTTTTCATATATGCAAATATATATATACACATGAAACATTGCACTGCTAAAGCTGACGTGCAAATTAATAATTTTCCATTTTGCCATGTATAATAATAATTTAGCATTATCTAGGTAGTAATGGGAGGAAAATATAGAGGCTGACTGTATGAAAGAACAACCATTTATACTTACTGTTGGCCTTAAATCAAATACTGCTACTATTAAATACTCCTACTACCACCGCTGGTGCAAGCGTGCCAGTACTGTGAGAGCCCTCCACCTTGCTTCTGCTCTAGAGGAGCTCTTTGGAAAGCACTGACACGGGGCCAGCATCCTCCAAAAGCAACCAGACTTTCAGTTAGTTAGCATTAATCTGTAAAATCAGACCTGAAGTTATTCTGAGAGCTGATGGGACCCGTGGTTATTAATTCACCTATACCTATTAACCACATCATTGCAGCAAGAGATAATAGCCTTGTCAGGCGCTTTAATGTTACGGATAAGCCTACCAAGAATAAGAATCATAGAATCGTTTTGGTTGGAAGAGACATTTAAGATCATCAAGTCCAACCATTAACCCAGCACTGACAAGTCCACCACTAACCCATGTCCCTCAGCACCACGTCTACCCGTCTTTTAAATGCCTCCAGGGATGGTGACTCCACCACTTCCTTGCGCAGCCTGTTCCAAGGCTCGCTAATACTTTTTGTGAATCATTTTTTTCCTAATACCCATCCTAAACCTCCCCTGGGGCAACTTGTGGCTGTTTCCTCTTGTCCCATCGCCAGTTCCTTGGGAGAAGAGACCGATCCCCCCGGCTACACCCTCCTTCCAGGGGGTTGTAGAGAGCGAGAAGGTCTCCCCTCAGCCTCCTTTTCTCCAGGCTGAACACTCCCAGCTCCCTCAGCCCATCCTCACAAGGCTTGTTCTCCAGACCCCTCACCAGCTCCGTCGCCCTTCTCTGGACCCGCTCCAGCATCTCAATGTCTTGCAATGAGGATAATTAAAGGAGAGAATTACCAGTCCGAGGGTCAAAAACCAGATTACCAGTGCCATCCTTCAACCTGGCAGGGAACACACCCGACACTACCTCGGACAGGGCCCAGTTTAAAGCTACAGCTTTCTTCCCCGCTCCTCCCTCTCCTTTTGTTTAGGCAGCTTCACCACAAAAAAAAAACAGCCTTAAATGAGCAAATTGTCTTGCCTGGAGCTGCAGGAAAGGCGAGCCCCTGCGGGGAGGGCCAGGCGGCCGCCCTCC